>JBAMHZ010442541.1:0-10034 GCA_037177395.1 Alpinia galanga | reverse complement strand
ATCTTATAAGCACATGATCTTTTCCATGTCTTACCAATGTGGGACTTTGATTGTATTCTCAATACTCCCAACAAATAATTCAAGTTATATGCCAATATGCAACTTATATAACTACGTAGCCCGGTGCATAAAGTTCTTGCCATGCAGTCTTACCTTATTTATTTATTTTTTTTGTAAGGGGCTATTTTCAGAATTTGAATCTGTGATTTCTAAATCACAAATACCAATTTTATCATTGTGCCAAAGTTCCCTTTCAACTTATAGAACTACATAACTTATGAAAATAATGAAAAAAAAAAGCACTAAAATGCACCTTCATGATTTGAAAGTTCAAATCTCGGTTTTCCATATAGCTTAAGCAAATAGAAACAAGTGGAAAGAAAATACACAAAATCCATCTATTTAGAAGATCAATGTAATGATTCATTGTACAAAAAAAATAATCCAATAATGGAGAACAAAAGAAAGAAAATATTCAACAAATTCCAAAATGGGCATAGTGGTTCTAAGAACACATGCTTAAAAAAAACAACATAATGTTGGAGCTAAAATAGCAACTTTGAGTCGGAGAGAAATGTTGAAGTTCTTAGAAGGAGGCACTTTGATCAAAGAAGAGTTCACCTCTAGATGGACGACAAAGAAAGGGTCTCCTTGAGCTAGTTACAAGTCGAAATTACATATAGACAAAAGCGTACAAGAAATCATGGCAAGAGCAAATGATTACGACAATTTTACTCTCCCAAATGTAAATTTTCTCCACAATGTCATTTTTGACACAAAAGAAGTTCATACATTATTCTCCCTCTCTCCCGTCGAGGCAGTCCTCTCTCTCTTGCATGTAAACAAAGTCTAATGGAGGTGAAAAGATGAAAAAAGAAATATCAAATGGAGTTGTAGTGCCATGATCAAATGCAGGTGAAAAGATCGACAGGAGCCACCACAATAAATAATGAGCAACAACCATAACGAGACAAGAGAAAGCCTTCAGCCTTCTAAAAGATTCACAGGGGCGACAAATCTAATGAGAACGTCTTTTGAATTCAGAAACACAAATATGCGCAAGTTATCATAGCTCAAATGGCTTTTTCTCGTAATAAGACTTTTTTTTAATCTCCGAGTGGAGTAATATTGCTAACATACAAATTTTCATAGCAAATGCTACGCAAGCACACAACTGAAACAATTATTGAAGAAGAATTTCAAGACTATAACTAGTGGTATAGGAAAGATAGCCTTTACCCTTCTACTTTTCACTGATTTAAATAGCGAACTAATTAATCAGCCAATGGGAATTCGCCACTCGCATGGACTTCCTTCACTCGCCTATCATACTCGTCGTCTTCTTCTTCTTCCTCATCCTCCTCTTTCTCTTGTTTCCCTTCATCCTCTTCTTCAACCCAACCAAAGCCTGCCACCGGAGTCGATGATGAGGGTGGAATCCGTGCATCACCTACAATTCTCATAATTTCCTCCTCACTCTGTAGGGAGTATGTTGGCGCACTGTTATCCCTCTTGTAGTATTGCGCTTGTGCAGCTTCAGTTAGCTCCCTAGGCAAATTTTTCAAGAACCAAGGATGGTTCCTTATTTCCCTTATCGTAATTCTCTGCAGGCAAAACAAAGTCATGAAATTTGTTAAAATAACATCGGCACAAAAACTGCATTTTTTTTGGTCCTCCCAAGCATTGTATTTACTAGATATTACAATTTAGTAATGATGTGTTCCAAACAAAGTGGCCACAGTGAATTACCCTGGTCGGGTTAGCGACAAAGATCCTCGATAGTAATTGTCTACAATCTTGAGATATATGAACATGTTCGGGTATCTTGTACTGAACAGCTACTATTCTCTGCAATCCAAACAAGCAAAGTACTTAGCATCTTGCGGAGGACCTAGCATCATAAGAAAAAGAGGTGGAAAGGAGGCTTTTACCCCAATAGTTTTTCTAAAATTCTTTGGGTCATTTGGATCCTCGAAGGGGTAGGCTCCAACCAGCATTACGTACAATGTTACCCCACACGACCAAACATCAGCCATCTACGATAACAAGATATCCTTGCAGTTAAATATATCATGGTAAAATTTAACGAATTCAATAAAATGAAGAGATAAAAGATGGCCATATTTAACAAACAAGCATATGCAGGTTGATTATCACATCGCTTTGCAATTTGATGGATTTGATCTACCATATCAAATAACAATTTTGTATCTTGCATCTATCACATGGTCTGCAAGCTTTCACAAGAGTAAATTCTAGTTCTGAAGATTCTAGCTCTCTAACAAGCAACCAAAAAGTGGCGGAGACTAAAGCATCCTATTATGTCTGAAATTGATTTCCATAATGACTGTTAAATTAACAATGGATGTTTAGTTGGACATGAATGATCTATATTATGAATAGATTATATAAAATCAATATCTAGAGTGAATGGAAAACTAATGCCTAAAATTAAACTACTAAAGTGATGGAGAAACCATGCCTGTGTATTGCTAGTTTGGTTTGAGTCAATTTGAGATCAGATGAGGCTGCAAGCACGAATTCCATGGAAAAGTACACTGCCTTGTGCGTGCAAAGTTAAACTTGGGAACTCCAACATTCGAAATTGAAGATGGAAAAAGGATAGATAGACATTTAGATGCAAATGGTCACATGAACCCATGGTGGGATTCATAAAGGTCCATGATGGAAATCCATGCAAATGCACATGGCAACCACATAAGCTACACATATGACCAAGGTTTGTGACATGGAGCCATGCCAGCCAACATGGGTAAATTTATTGTTCCACCCACCTACTAGCAGCGGGCGGAGCCGTGAGACTAAAGTGACCTCGCAGAGGCCTCCGCAATCTTACGGTAGCCATGTGGAAGCTATCGCGACCTCACAACAACCTCATCTAGCAACAGACAAGCTACTTTTTTTTTTAATCTTATTTCCTTTCTTCTTTTCCCTTTATTTTCATCTTTTTTAGTTTCGGAGTTTAGAGTTTAAGACTATTTTCATCTCTAGGTTTAGAATTTATAGTTTAGGGCTATTTTCATCTTTTTTTAGGTTTAGGGTCTAGGGCAGTTAATTTCTTTTCCTCTTTCATTTTTTTAAATATTTTTTTTATAGTTAATTCATTTCCCTCTGGTAATTTCTCTCTCTTTGTCGTCCACTTCTTTTCATCCTTCAGCTATTTACAAAATAAACGATAGAGACAAAGGATGTTATGGAGACTAAGAAAAAAGATGATAATGACTAGCAAAAGCATTCATAAGAATCAAATATTAATAAAAATATTTTTTAATTATTATATTTTTATTTAAAAAAGTATCAAAATTGTATCGACATGACACAATACGGTACCTAAAACGTATTGTTTCGATTATAAGCTAAAACTCTAACACCGCTATAAATTTTAAACCTTGCATATGACGACCATGAAATGCCAAGGCCAAGTACCACATTAGCGGACAGGGAAGGTAAAGGCGAAAGGGGCAATAACCGCAAAAGATCATTGGCTTTTAAGAAAGTGTTACCCTCTATTGTATATATCACCCAAAGGATACTTGACATTGACTTAAAGGGTATTGCTGCCAAGTTGTGCATCTGGACGTGAAGAAAGCTACTTGTATCCAAAATTTATTTTAAAAAATAATAATCTACACCAAATGATAGCTAGAAAGTAGCTTCAAAAGAAGAGATGTTCTTTTATTTAGTAATATGTGCAATTGGGGACAACTAGTAGACTATACGCATTGTAACCTTGGCTTTAGCCCCTTGTATGACTTCATGTTTCTCTCCATCTTGAGCCTTCTTCTTCACCTCCACCATAACCATTGATGGTGTAAACCCATATATATCCATACCAATCATCAATGATCCCATCTCACCCTCCCCACTAATTCCTTCTAAAGATCCAACATTCATTCTTCCTTACCTTAAAACTTACAAACTTTATAATGTCCAATTTTGACATTATTTATAACACAGGTTCCCTAGATAGCAATCTAGTCATTTCCCTTTCTTCTTTGGGAAAAAAAAATCCATTAGGTCAGAGCCACAAGAGAAAAACATGGCATCAAATGTAGTAATGTTTGGTGACATCAAACAATGGTTGATAATAGTATGACTCATTAGAGAACAACGTTAAATAGGATTCCATCGAACTTCCCATTCTGACCTTGATTTCAAATCTTATCTGGCTTAGATTTATTGCTCTACAATTTATCATCTTCTGAATCTAAATCATCATGGTTATGCAATTGGTTCACTTCAATCTAGAATTGGAGAAAAATAACCCCTTTTTGAACCAAGGATTTTCCATGATCTATGGAATGGTGGCTTGAGATTGAAGCTTAACATTAAGGTGGCAATGGAAAAGATATGAGGTCTTACGAGGAACACCACAAACATAAGAAGGATCCTTTATAGATGAACTTGATAAGCGAGTGAAGAAAGATGACATGTGGAACTTGGTGTATATACTCTGAGGCAACCAGAAAGAAGTGGATTCTTTAGAAAAGAACACAAGGTGTACTTTGAGGCAAGCAAAACGAAGTGGATTCGTTAGCGAAGAGTGAAAGATGACATGCTACATCCGAGCCTCTGAGTGCATGACATAAGTGGACTAAAGGGCAGTGAAGAGCACCAACAAAGTTGAAGAGTTCGGTAGACTCATGAGTCAATTGAATGCAAAGGTTTGTGAAATAAAAAATTTCTATTTGAACAGTAGCTGACTGGAGCCTTTGCCAACTCAACTGGAAGATGAGCATTGACTAGACAAGATTCCCAATTGATTGCCCTGACGTTCATTGGCTACTTAATAGCTACATTTGATTGCCCCTGGAGATTATTCCAATCAACTAGAGGCAGATAAAATAGAATCGTTAGAAACTTTCTTGTATAAGATTTGAAGGTTTCTTGAGTGATACAAAAGTGCACGAAATTGTTTGAGAATTTTCAATATCCAAGTGTTTCTACTTGATTGAAATAACCCTCCAAGGGCTCACAATCCAAAGTGAAGGTTCCTTCTATAAACTCTTGGTAATCCCCTCTCCTTAGCTATTCATTTCATTTCTTATTAAGAGGGTTACTTGTAGTTATTCTAAGGATTGGGGGTATATGAATTTTCCTCAATTAGCTTTAATTAAGTAGCAATTATAGTAGATTTATAGGATTGACTCACCCAACAAGTCATAAATGGAATATGACAAGAGTCTCCGAACCACATAAATCTGTGTTAGTATTGTATTTTTAAAATTTATTATAGTCCTATGCACACGACCACCTCATGTGAGTACAAACGATCAATTGTCTTTGTATTTGCAAGAAAGCTTTAATTTCTAGGTAATGACTATTCACACCTCCCCTCTATCTAAAGTGCACAACATATTACAACAGTCCTACACTATGCATTGGATATACCTGAGGAGGTTGAAATACTAAGGACTAAACCAATATAAACACAGATGGATACTAAATGTCTGATTGGCACCAAGACAGAGGGAGTCACTAACCCTGAAAAATATAAAAGGCTGGTAGAAAAACTAA
The DNA here is from genome assembly GCA_037177395.1 of Alpinia galanga. NCBI lineage: Eukaryota > Viridiplantae > Streptophyta > Magnoliopsida > Zingiberales > Zingiberaceae > Alpinia > Alpinia galanga. The sequence goes on along the minus strand of JBAMHZ010442541.1, from coordinate 4,496 downwards.
ATTATCTTATAGTCACACGACCTTATCTCAATTTCTATTAGTGTGGTCAGTTCATTCTTAATTCCTGGAAAATCAAAATCATGAACTACTCTAAGAATCCTACATTACATAAACTAAGAAAAAAAATCTTATTATTTCATAATTTAGTTTATCTTCAGATCATAGGGCACTCTAATACCGATTGCATAAGCTCCTTTGTAAATGGGCAATCTATATTTGACTATTGTGTTTTAGAAAGTAACCTTATTTTCTGAAAGAGCAAGAGACAATAGGTTGAATGCAGAGATAGAATATAGAGCCATGACCCAGCAACATATGAGCTCATTTGAGTTAAATATCTGTTTTAGAAGCTTCATTGTATTTCATAATAGGCAATGTGTCACTTCATTAGAGAGAAAGTAAAGTTTAATGAGATTATCACTATTTTCTTACTTATTCTAATTATATTTGAATACCAAATCACTAAGAGATGCTGCAATTGAATTTATTTGTAAAAGTTACAATATGTTCAAACTAACTTGACAGGGAGAGTTACGGACATGGAGTCATATATAAATATGTAAACTATGGGGGTACTTCTACATTTCATTCATTAATAATATTTATATATGAATAGTTAGGGGCTACCTAGGTTAGCATGGGGACTAATTCCCCTTAATCAAAACAAATACAAAGCTAACTCAAAAGGAACAAGACATACGCAACTGGGGTGAAAACACATCAATAAGATTTAGCAAACAACTAATACTAGGTAGCGGAATACAATATGATCTATGGACCTAAACATATCTTAAACAAGAACATTTGTCCTTTATCTCCAGAAGCTTCTTGTCTGCTGATACAAGCAATCCTTTTTTGAAGAATGTTTCCCCATCTCCTGAAGCTTCTTTGTCCAGCAACGCTGCACAAGAATTGACAAGTGTGCCATGTCTGCAGCATGTAGGTGCTTGAAGACAAATGGTATCATAACTAGCAGCAGTAGCTCCATATCAGGACTGATGCTGCTGCATCTACTTATGACATAGAGGACCTCAATTGGCACTTGATTCCTTGGCTCCTGCAGCCAGCTACTACACCACAAGCTGGCACCATCAAACAACAAAGAGGCACTCGCTCAGTGCCTCCCAACTTTTGTTGGGAACCAAACCCACAACCACAGAGCACTTGCATACAATAATACTCGTCCTTAAGTGAACCAACTGAAGCACATGTTCCTCGTCTAACTAACAGCAATAGCTATCACATCATGGTCAGACTTCTCTAGCATAGCTACCCAATTGCCATGAAGAAGTGACGGGATATCTTTGTCAGTCATTATGAACCACTGCCATGGTTCTTCCCCTACGCATAGCTATTGCAAGTCTGCCACCATTTATGCCATTAGTGATGCATCACCCACTACTGTAACAAATGAGATAGCAAAAGATGTAGAACTAGGGCCCATCAATGGATCGCAAGCAGCTCTATGGTACACTCCAAATTCCAAGATTTGGCGAACCTTCCTTTAGAGAATTAGAGAAAGAAACAAAAGGGAAAAGAGTTACTTAGTTTGGGGCAAATTGGAATAGGAAAATGAATCCTTTTATGGGGTTGGAGAGGCATTCCAAAGGGTCATGAGGAATAAAATTGAATTTGAATTAGAAGAGATGCAACTCAATTCAAATTAGAAGTGGGCAACTCAATTTTGACTTCAACCAATGTTCGCTACTAATGTGCACGCTATCATTGACCACTGGTTGGTGGGTATAGGTAAGGGGCAGGACCCTTGGCTAATTTGACTTTTGGTCAAAATCTCTCAATGCCTATAAGGATAACAACAAAAATCCAAGTCAAGATGAATGAGATTTAGGAAGCTGTAAATGAAACCATCTGTATGATTTGGGCAACAATACTTACTATGTAACAGAATACTATTTGGTCATGCCAAAAATAATAAACAAACTCTTAATCAGATATGTAACACAATAAGGTTAATATTTTTACCTTCTAATTCTCCTCTCCCTCTCTCAACTATCTTGTTTCTGTTTCCATCAAGCAGTACATCTTATTTAAGATAAAAGTGACATCTTCGAATCTTAATCCAAAGAACTCCCAGAAACGTCCATATTCTAGTCTATAAAGTTCCGGTATTCCAGATTTAAGCATCACAAATTCAATCACCCAAAGTTCATCGAGATCAAGTCCTAGTCAACACATAACAACAGATAAAACTTTCGCAAACCACCGTTTTCTCCCACTTTTCCTTTGTCCGGCTTTTGATGATCAAACAGCAATCACTCAAAGAACACTATCTCAGATGACATAATTGCACTCTTTTGCATAAAAACAGAGATTTTCTAGTGGCTCACAGAGAGTATACAAGTTCTACAGGGAAAAATAATCAAAACACAATTATCCACGAAAGAAAGGAACGCAACCAGGGGAATACGAGGGAATGCATAAGAGCATCAGACGCGCAATGACAAGAGGAGAAAGCAACAAGGGAACCTATCACATCAGTTTTAAAGCAACCACCTCACCATTTGGGTGGTCGGGCCCACCGGGCCCACCAACTATCGGTGACTGCACCACGCCACCATAATGACCACCCAGTTCTTGCCACGAAACGAATCCATTCAACCACAACGAACCGAGAGAAACGCTGCCGGGGTCCCGATCTGCAACGTGTAATCCGGTGGCGCATGTAATTCTAAGTTTACGACCTACGTGAGTATGTGCGAATGGCAAGCATTACGTGACTGCCATAGGGAGGAAGCCGCGCACGTGCTTGATTATAGAGTCGCCGCGCAGTTTCGCAGCCCAGGAGAATGCTTGTCAGCTGGTGCTCGAAAACGGCAGCCGGAAAAAGAGATAAGGTGTGTGCGTGAGAGAGAGACACTGACCTTGCCGTCGTACTCCCGACGCGAGAGCACTTCGGGAGCGATGTAAGCCGGCGTCCCGACCGTGGATTTGGGCCGCGAGTGTAGCAAGGACGACTGCCTCATGAGAAAAATTAAAAGATCATCAGCTTTTTTTAAGATAAACTTGGTGGTGTGTGGATATATTTGATTTACCTTCGAATAACTGAAGTCGCAGATCTTGAGGCGAGGTGCTGGGCTACTGTCTAAGAGTGTGTTTTCTAGCTTCAGATCTTGGTGGCATATTTGCTGCAATAGTGGGATTGAGATTTTCCAGAGGCGATGATAAAAATCCAATTTTTTTAGCATCCTCTAGGGGATTTTACCAGGAAATGGCAGTAGCTGACGCCGCATATGAGCTGCTGGAAGAAGTATCTGGCCTGGTGGAACGATCATAGATATGCAAAGGTCAAAAAAAATTTCTTCTGAATTAAACAATCAGATGATTCCCTCATGAAAAGTAACCTCATCTTCGCTAAACCTTCCAGCGCTACAGATCCGCTCAAACAGCTCGCCTCCTGCGGCGTACTCCATGGCGATGCCAAGACGCGTAGGTGTTAAGATAACCTAGAAAAATAAAATAAAATAAGTTTTTCGTAGCTTCTCAAAGAGAGAATTTTTGTGCAAAACATAATTACAAGAAGAGGAAAAAAAAGGCAACATAATAGAAGCTCTTCTTGCCTCTTTGAATCGGATAATATTAGGATGGCGAAGCGAGCGGTGGTTGATGATTTCTCTCGCAACATTCTCATCGATCTACGCGCATATCCAACAAGGAACCAAACGGAAACAAGAAATAATAATCAACAATCAGATTCATTAACCGAAATCATGCGAAAAAAAGGAAAGAATGAAAAAAGGGGGACCTTTAGGCCTCTAGGGATGTACTTGATGGCCACTAGCTCCTTCGACTCCTTGTTCCGCAGCAACCTCGCCACCCCAAAGTTGCCCGACCCCAGATCCCGCACCAGTTCGTACTTCTCCATGTCCCCGCTCCCCAAATCAACAAACTTCCACAAAAGTTTTCCCTAAATCCAAGAGACCAGTCGAGTAGCAGTCGGAACAAAAGCTGTTTCGAAGCTTCTCAGCGGAAGAACACTCGATTCTGTGAAATAGACGGGGCCAAAGCAACGGAGCACCCCTTTGGTTTGTTTATTAAATAAGGCGAAGCGGAGGAATCCCCAATTTAATAGGAGAAATCACGTGACGCGCTGGTGGAAAATTGAGCCGGCGACTCGATCATCCTCCTCTCACACGCTTCATCTAGTAATAAAATCGCTCACCTCGACGACCTCTCTGCCTCAATCGCCGCTTCTCGAGAATTGGAATGCGACAAAAAGACACCCACATGAGCAGCGCAAGAAATTGAGGCTCGAGCGACGGGAACTCGGAAGATGAAATAGAAGGGCAATGCTCATGCATGAGACGTTTCTACAAAACGATGAATCAGGACCGTCCATAGGATTCATATCCACTTAAATTAGGAAAAGAAGTGGATAAAAACAGATGGAACACCCCTAATTGTAATAAATGTGCCAAAGGCCCTTACTTTTTTTTTTTTTTTTTTTTAAAATAAGTCTGATGCCATAACATAATAAA
>JBAMHZ010442530.1:0-10035 GCA_037177395.1 Alpinia galanga | reverse complement strand
TGCTCAGGAAGGAGACATCTTGACTGATGGTGGCATTAGTCGAGGCGACATCTCGACTGGAGGTGCTGAGTAAGTCAGAGTGGGCGGACATAAGCGAGCCAAACTCGACTAGGAGCTCAATTGTTGGTATCAGTCAAGGCGGCACCTCGACTGGGCATAGGGTTTCGACGAAACGAGTGTATGAGTAGGTGATCAGAAGCAAGGGACACTCTACTAGCAACTTGACTGGCTATCAGTCAAAGTGGAACCTTGACTGGACCTAAGTTAAGGCTTGTGATAAGTTAAAAATTAAGGGGAAAACATACCGTTGGCGATGACAATCGACAGCAGTCAAGGCGGTAGTTGAGGTGACTCGACTAGGCGGAGTGGAATCTGCCCATTGGAGTTCTATAAAAGGCCATCTCATGGAGAGGAGAAGGAGTCGGTTCTTAGGGAGCTTGAAGGCGAAGTGCTGCTACATTCCCAACCTTCTAAGGCGTTCCAAAGCAACCAAATATCATCCAAGTAAAGATTTCAGTGTTGTAAAGTGTTCTTTATAGTTTTATGCTTTCTACTCTTGTATTCTTGTATTTGGTTGCTGTTCTTGTAAGCTCTAGGATTATAAGAGGTTTCTCTACCTGCGAAAGGATTCTGTGAAGGAGAAAGATAGTGGTGTCATCGCTAAGGAGCTAGGCCATAAAGTAGGAATCAACGATTTTGAACCATGTAAAAATCTCAGTATTGTGTTGTGCTTGTAAGTTTCTTTTGTGTTTATGCTTTGTTTTCCACTGCGCATAACGACTTTGTATACAAGCACACAACTACAATCGAAGAACGATGAAATTGCAAGAAATAATAAAAATCTCTATTCACCCCCTCTAGCGATGTCAATGATGCCTACAAGTGGTATCAGAGCCGAGGTCACTCTTCACCAGACTAATTGCCGAGGGAGCAACAACTAGAGGAATGGAGTTTAACGATGGATTCGGGCGTGACATTTGATTTCCACCACCTTATGAAATTAGGGAATTTGCCCAATGGAAGATGATGACGGAGGTCTTCTTCCAAATGGATATGGAAGAATGGTTCGCCTTAATGGAGGGCTTTGCGACTCTAACGGACAAAAGAGGAAAACCACTTCGAAAGAGTAAATGGACAGAAGAACAAGTCCTAAGATCCAAAGATAATGACAAGGTAACCAAAGTTTTAGTTAATTTAATTCCTAACAATATTTTGTGTAAGCTAGGAAAATTCAAAGATGCAAGTGATCTATGGAGTAAGTTAGCCAAGCTCCATGAAGATCCCTCACTAGGAAAAAGTGAGGATGAGTCTAAAGAAGAAAAAACCTATCGACTCAAGCTCATAAAGATTCAAAAGTTGAGAAACATTCGAAGAAGGAGAAGAGGAATTGGTGGAAGCCTCCACCTCTAGGATTGAGGGGGAGGATAAAACATCGACACCGGAATAAGAGGAACTCTCAACATCCGGAGCCGATGAGGAACAAATTCATGCCATCCCTATCACCATCCGAGGTAACTCAAATCAAATTTGTAAAAATAAGGATCATATAATTTATTTTGAGTGTAGGGAAAAAGGACATTACAAGAGCAAATGTTTAAAAAGAGCCAAAAAAGGCTCAAGTGACTTCCAAGATAAAGGAGAAGCTTAAAGATACCGGTGCCCACATAAAGTGCTCATGAAAACATGTCTAATGAAAAACATAAGGATAATGCTAGAAATAAGTTTTATTGTTTAGGCGCTAAACGTTATGATCATATGCCTAAGGACCAATCTAAAAACAAAGAGTTTTGCTTAGGTTCTAAACACAATAACCTTAGGTCTAAGGACAAATCTAAGGTTATTAGCTCAAAGACTACCTCACCCAAGATTAACCCTAAGAAGGGTAGACATATGCCTAAGAGAAAGAAGAATATCCAAAAAATTAATGGACAAACAAAAATAGAGAAATTGGAGGTAGAGAATCAAGTTTTGATGTCATAATTGATGGATCGAATAGAGTGATAGAGGGGGGGTGAATATCGCTTCGAAAACTTTTTCTTTTCTTTTTGAAAATCACAAGTAAAGTCACAGCGAAAAGTAAGACAATAAAAACACAAGGACACAAGATGGTTTTACTTGGTTCACAGTCACTAGCTACTAATCCAAGGCCCTGCGATCCGAGACCGCTTCGTAGGGCAATCCACTAAAGACGCTCTTCCTCATTAGAGGTAAGAGCAACGAAACCAATACAATAGAATGGAGAGAGGGTAACACTCCTACCCTTCTCCTTTTACAATTAAGAACAAATATAAAAACTTTAAGTGTTACCGACTAAAGAGTAGAGGAATGGTTGCGCAGTCGGAGTAGCGACGTAGTTGCGAATTGGAGGAGTTTGGAAGCGACAGCACTTTGGAGCGTTAATTGTTAATAAAAGGAGGTGCCCATGCCCTTCTTTTATAGCCTTGTGAAGCCCTATCTCGTGGATATCCTGATCATAGTCAAAGCTCATCATCCCAACATTCAAGGAGCTTATCTTTGACTAATCTTCGAAGTTGGACAGTTTCAAATCCAGTCGACTGGAGCTTATTCCAGTCGACTGGATTGGTCAGTCGACTAGTCCTGGTCCAGTCGACTTCTAGTCGATTGAAATCCTATTTTTTGACCTGCAAGACACGGTTAGCTCCTGCAAAACATGGTTAGCTCAATATAGTCAATATACATAGTTTTGATAGTCTCAAAACTATCCGATTTTGACCTCGGCATTCCACTGGAATCCTCAGTCAGACTGATGCCTAAGAGATTGTCCTCATACCGAGAACATGACCTTTCCACTCAACAAGGTAACTTATCTTGTTTACCTTAGGTCTATCTCTTGGCTAAGACATTCCACTGGAAACCTAAGTCCTGATCCTAACTTAATTCTGCACACTGAGTAGTTTATGAGATAATAACATAACTTAACTTTGAATACTTGCCATCATCAAAACCTAGGTTTGATTTATCTGGTGCACTGCACCAACAGTTTCTAAATCATCTACGGAGTCAGAATACCATGCTATATCTACTGCTTGTTTTGAGATTGACTTCGTGGCTTTCTAGATGAACTTGGTTTCTCTCAGTCTACTCCTACTCCACTTCATGCTGATAACACTAGTGCCATTCAGGTTGCTGCTAATCCTATTGAGGTGGCCTTCGACACTCATATTATTTCTGTTCCTCATATTTCCACCAACCTTCAGATATCTAATATATTTATTAAAGCCTTGACACGATAACGTCATCAGTTTCTAGTAGGAAAATTGATGCTTCTTAATTGCCAGCATTAATTTGAGGGGGGATGACTGTATATATGACAACATACATCAAAGATAAAGTATATATGACAACATGTATATTAATAGCTGTAAATATATTATAGTTGTAACTTCCTTAGCTGTAAATATACTGTAATTAATAGTATAGTTATAACTTCTTGATTTAGATAGATTAATAGAAATCAGCATGGATTTATGACTGAAAATTTGTCTTGTAAATCGTAAACATTTAATGAGAAGAATTCTTGTGACGAGGATATTCAATCCAATTGACAATTAGTTCTTGAAACTTTGATCATTGTATTTATTAGAATAAGATAACGCTGTTCTACTATTGATTAATTTTCTTTTTAAAAAAAGTTGGCTATCTCTAGTTGCTCATCAATTCTGCAGTTTTTGTGACATCTGTTATATGATTCCCTCATTTCTGTCCTATAATTTCACAGGATGAGGATGCTAGAGTTAAACGATCTTTCAAAACACTTATTACTTACGTGGGCAATGTAGCAAAGAATCCAGATGAAGAAAAGTTTCGGAAGATCCGACTAAACAATCCTACTTTTCATGTAAGCATGAACTATGTTATTTTGCAAATTTTCCGTGGAGAAACTGAGTTCTTTCCTCTCCATCACGGAACAGGATAGAGTTGGAAGTCTGCATGGGGGCATAGATTTCCTTGAGCTATGTGGATTTGAAAAGCTGCAGGATGGTGAGTTTTTGTTTCTACCTCGTGATAAAGTTGACATGGCTGTCCTGAACACTGCTGGATCTGAGCTGAACTCTGCCATAGAGAATCCATTTTTTGGAATTCTATAATTACTAGAGCTCCAAAACACTGGCCTACGTAGCGTTATTTTGCTTCCTGGTCTCCGTGTTTACATACTGAATCTTAAAATAATAATTTTTTCTGCTCACTTTTGGGGTGCAAAAATGTGGATGTCAACTACCAAAGAACTTTTAATGATGTGCTCTGTAATTCTTGAGAAAGCCATGTTGTCTTTTGACTTGCTAGTTGTTTGGTCCCATGTTCATGTTTCATATTTTATTTAATAGCTTCAACGAGACAAACGCTGATTATTGATTTGATACAACTTCAAGCTTCCTTTGTTTGGCGTTTGATCAATTGCATTATCTTCTCATAGACCTCCACATGGCATGCTGGTAGTTAGCGGCTCGAAATTAATATTAAAATGTAAGGCAGTAATACGATTGCAATTATTAAAAGAGATCATTGTGCCCTCCACAGTTTTGTAGCATAATTTCGAAAATATTAAAAAATATTGTGGCTTACCCTTTAAATTTTAAAATCTTTGTTGCTTTCAAACGTTTGTCAAAATGTTGTGTTAATTGTTGATGATTATATTATAACTTAATTTACAAATCGATACGTGGTTTTGTAGCATAATTTCTATTGCCTCGTCAAACAATGATTAAAATTTATTTAAAGTTTTTTATTAAAATAATATTGTGGGTAAAAATTCTCATGACTTGTGAGGCAATGATTTAAATTTATTTTAAGATTGATTTTTCAAATAGATAGCGTTGTCACATTCGTTATTTAAAGGAAAAATATTCCAACAAAATTAGCTTCTTTGGATAAGAGAGTAATGATATATCTTTGTGCAAAGTGATTAAAATATATTTTAAAATTTACAACTTAATTTACAGATTATAAATTTTTAAAAAAATCGAAATTATTTTATGCCATTATAATTTGCATAGAATGCTGATATATTGAATTTTAAATTAATTTAATCTGTATCTTTTTAGATTCAAATTGATTTGCAAATTAATTTGTGCCATTAGATATACCTACAAAAGCTAAATTTTAAATTAGTCTAGTTTGGATTTTTGTTAATTACTATACTCTTTTAAAAAAAATTGAAGCGAAAAAAATCTTTAAAGCCATAAACTAATTTTTAAATAACATTGTATAATTAAAATTAATGTAGAAGTACCATGATCTCATTTGTAAATAGCTTTTGAATGATTTCTTCATCAAAAAAATATTTTTGGGTAAAATTCTTAATACATTTTTCTAGCAATGGTTGGTCGACCAATGTATTACTTGGTCAAAACTCTTGCATTGAGTTTAAATAAAAATCTTTTGGTCATTTTTATACTAATTTTAATATTCTTCTATTTGTTTCCTCTCCCTCTCAAACTCATTCCTTAGGATTTAAAAATATTCAGTATTCCACCTTCTCACAATGAAATCTAAGTATGAATTTTTTTTTGCCTTTACAAGCTAGTTGGTATTCGAATGATAAAATTACTATAATAAATAAGAGTTGATTTCCCTGAAGCATATTTGTACATACAACTTAGGATTAATGCCCTCCCACCTAGGAGGCTACTTGGTCATCATAATTTATCTCTCTCCAACTACTATGAATTCGATCCGGAAGGATATTCAGGGTGAATGTTACCACCTTTTTACCTTTTTCTAGATTAAGGGTTATTATATTATATATATTTGTTTTGATTGTTTGGATATTCTCTTCGTGAATGTGGTAACTAAATGACCACATATTCATCTTGCATTTTCTCCTTGATTTTACATCTTTTTCAAAGAAAGGAAAGAAAAAAATTCTTGAAAAAAGGAAAAAATTTCTCAAAAAAAAAAGGAAACAATGAAAAGAGAGGAAGAGAAAGAAAAAAAATTGTTTGTCCATTGCCACGCTGACCACTATGATTGCCTCCACTCATTCGGTGAGGGGAGGCTAGCGGTGATGGTCAATGGTAATGATAGTGATCTACGACTGGATGTGATGACGATCGACAATCCGTGGTGGCAATCGACAATCAACGATGACCATTGATAAATACCTTGTATATCATATTACGATTATCAATTTAATTATCAAATCCCTCTATATTAATATAGTATAGGGAATAACCCGAATTGTCTCTTAAAGAATATAATGATGATGCTAATCTCTAGACAATTCATTGGGAGGGAGGGGAAGGGTTTTGGTTGTTTACTGTAAATTTATGCAAAATAAATGTAGCTAATGTGAAATGAGAAGTAACTACGAGTATCCACGAGCATGACAAGAAAAGTAAAGCTAACCTACGATTGCAACCAAATTAACAATGAACTACAACTCAATTAACTAACAAGTGCAAAGAAACTGCTTAACTAGAAATGCATAGGAAAGTAACATTGCAAGAACATAAACAAAAGAGAGCAAAAATTAAGCAAGAGTGACATTTTAACAAACAACTTGTAAATAGGAATTACTAATGGTAAACCAAATGTAAACAAGCAATCTAGCAATTCAAACTACAAGCTATCCAAGGAGGAGATTGAGATCTTTAATCTCTTTAGTGATGAAATGACGATTGTAGAGTGACAGGGCTTTAAGATTTCGAAGCTATGGATGAAGATGAGCTTCTCCCAATCAGGACGAAGTTGTGGACAAAGATGAATGAATTTCCTCTTCCAATTGGCAAGAGGAAGGTGATCACTGGAGATGAAGTGAAATGTAGATGGAGGTAGAATGGAAGTGGAGGCTCCACGACAACCCTTGGTTGAACTGGCCTCTTTCCTTTTATAGTCATCACTTGAATTAACCCCAAGTTGAACCAAATTCAGATTCAACCCACTTCTAAGCTAGCTTCATCTCCTTGATTAACTTATAAGAAAAAACACATTTAGAATTCAAAAATAATGTATCATTTTGACAAAAAATTGAATTAAGGTTCAAAATAAACCTTTGCTCGTAAAACATGATATAAACATGACTATAAGCGTACAAGAGGATTAAAAATGCTAAGTAGGAACACAAAATAATACTTCAAATTGCTAGTTATCAATTCTCCCACACTTATTCTTTGTACGTCTGAGGTAAACAAACAAAATTATAAAAACACTAAAGACTCATTTCCCAAGTAATCCCCAATCAATACTTCAAAGATCGTGAAAGATAGTTACTTAAGACAGTCAATTCTTAAAGACCAAGACATTCATGAACTCAATCCTCACACTAGCTAATAAGTATGGTAATTTTAATAAATCTTGAATAGAACTAAGAATGATAAAGCCTCACATGATAATTGGTAGTTGCTCTTGCTCTCATAAATAATTACACAGGTAGAGTTTCACTCAAAGTTACCCATGACAGTGCACTACTATATACTTACTTATTCTTTACTCTCCACCATTATAAATATAAAAATGCATGACTTTGAATGACTTATTAGAATTGCAAAGTAACACATGAACTAAGATAAAAGAACTATATAAGTGTAGGGGAAAATAAAATACAAGAGGATAAGTGTAGGGGAAAATAAAATACAAGAGGACATAAGATAATTAGAATGTTACATACAATGAGTTTAACTAAGTAATGCCCCATAAATACTCTATCCAAACTTCCCAATAAATAAAGCAACAAACAATCAAATTTCAAATTAAGAATGCATGACATATAGCCCCAGGACTACGGTGCAGTGGTGGGCATCTAGCTTGGCTCCTAGGTACTCACAGTTCAATCCCCAACGATGGTGTGTTTGAAAAATTTTCTTCCAAATGAGATGATAAACCAAGGATGCTGTAGCTTCCCAAGGATGCTGTAGCTTCCCAAGCTAGCATTTTTTGTTGTATCCTGGTGATCGATGGAAAATTTCTATGAGGCAAGGTCGGTCTTCCTCAAGATTAGTCAAGTTTAAGGGTTAGATATCTGATGCTAGTACAAAAAAACCAACAAAATGTAAACATATAAAAAAATGTGCCTTTTTTATAAATTAATAGTTTATTTTTTTTAAATTTTTTTTGTTTCTTTAATCTATTTTTTTTTCATTTTATTAGTGCCTTTTTTTTACATGATGTGCAATCTCTCTTCCAAACCTAACTCCTCTCCCACACTTACAACTTGACCATCTTGAGAAATATATTCATCAGACTAACAACCAAATGCATCATCTCCTGAGTAATGGTGATGACAATTGAAATAGGGGAAAATGAACAATAAGAATGAGAATAAATAATGAATAGTAAAAATATTATTCAACTAAACATGCAACAATAAAAGCAACCAAAGGGAAATAAGTGATGTTGTGAAACTTCCGTAAGCGTACGGTAATCGCCAAGTAATAAAAATATCATCCACTGAGACTGATCAAGTATTGATTACATGCAATGAGAGATTATCTAGAGGAAGTAAATAATAAGAGGTTGATCGCATAAAAATGGAAATTTAAACAAGTAAAGAACAAATTAGAAAATTAGGAGTTAAAGATAATCCTAGGATTTCGATTTCACTGTAGTAACTATTGACATGATGATTAAGTTCTTTCTCTTACAATGATAAGTTTTCTTGAAGGCGGTCTATTCTATAGTAACTGATGTTTCCTTTTGAGAATACACCGATGTATCTATCCAAATGTGACTCATACTTTGGTGATATCCATACAAAGAAGGTCATAATCAGCTAAGGGGATCAGTCATAAGATCCCTGTGAACCTTTCTAGACTTGCTACCGTTAATCACAAAGTTGATTTAAAAATAGACCCTTTATGCCTTTAGATAGCCAATGGTATCCTCGAGAAGTCTTGAACCTTTCATGATAGTTGTACCAGGAAGGCGTTGGTTAGGATACCCTTGTCATTAGAGCACTCACATTCGTTGGACTTCTATCCTTACTCATGAACAATCCTTTAATTTTGATTTTATAGTTCCAGAATTAAGATTCTCTGATCAGTACATCCCTTAATTCCTGCATCATGAAAACAATATGATAATATGTTCACAATTAACAATTAAGTATACTAAAATTGAATTAGAGATAAACATATCAATAGATAAGAAAAATAGTCAACATCCATATCAAGTCGTTAAAGGGTTACTCCCTTGCCCTAGGATTCCAAGAAACTACTCCATAACATGGAGGTTAAAAAACAAATCTAGCATATTGAACATTCAACAAACAAAATGAAGCATCGAAATAAGCGATAGAGGGGGGGGGGGTGAATAGCGCTTTTAAAAACTTTCTTCTCTTTTCATAAAACTAGAGTAAAATCGCAATGGAAAAATAAAAGACAAGTAAAGAAATAACACGAGTTTGTTTTACTTGGTTCACAGCCACCGATTGCTAGTCCAAGGCCTTGCGATCCGAGACCACTTCGTAGGGTAATTCACTAAAAACGCTCTTCCTCGTTGGAGGTAAGAGCAACGAAACAATTACAATAAAAAGGTAGAAGAAAGGATAACAATCCTATCCTTTCTTCTTTTTACAATTAAGTGCAAATAAAGAACAATTAGGATTACTGACTTAAGGATGGAGGAGTAGTTGCGCGGTCGGAGTTGCGGCGTAGTTGCGAGTCGGAGGAGTTCAAAAGCGACAACACTTTGGAGCATTAATGGATGATGAAAAGAGGTGCCTAACCCCTTTTTTTATAGCCTTGAGAGCCCCCATCTCGTGGATATCCATAGCTTAGCCAAACCTTAGCCTTATCCCACTTTTCTTGGAGCTTATCTTGATTATCCTCGAGGTGGACAGCTCCTTCACCAGTCGACTGGAGCTTATCCCAGTCGACTGGTCTATTGTCCAGTCTACTGAAGAACTTTCTACTCAACTAGTAGCTTGCTTTTTGACCTGCAAAACATGGTTAGCTCCTGCAAAATATGGTTAGCTCAACAATAATCAATATATATGATTTGGCAGTCTCAAGACCATCCGATCTTGACCTTGGCATTCCACTGGAACCCTAAGTCAGACCGACGCCTAAGAGAGTGTCC
>JBAMHZ010442519.1:0-10035 GCA_037177395.1 Alpinia galanga | reverse complement strand
GATTGGTGGAAACGCTGAGGGTGAATGAATCATCTTTTATAAAATATATCAAATTTAGTACCGTACCTAATATTTTGACGACCTTAATTGAGTTTTTAAAAAATAATTAATAGATTAATTTATAAGCCCTTTGTACTAATTTTTAAATCTTTTTAAAAAATAATTTATACTAATATAAAAAAATAAGTCTGAAGCAAGCGACTTCTGGACCTCACCTCCTTTCCGCCCGCCCAAATTGTGTGAGGCAGATCAAATAACGAATTAAATTTATATTTAGATACAATTCAAAAATATTAATTTATATGACCTATTTAATTTTTTATGTCTATATGAATTTAATCTGAATACGAAGTTCTTAGTTTTAGATAGACACAATATGATCCATTAAATATGATAAAATGCATATAAAATGTATTACATGATCTGAACTAATAGATAAAAAAAAAACTCATAATTATACAAAATGTAATAACTTAAACAAAATATAAAATGAATAACTAGATATTATCCAAACTAAATAGACATAAAAAATCTATACATAAATGATAATATAATAACTTAAGTAAATGAATTTATAAAAAATTAACAATTCTTATAATTTATAAGTGTACGAAAATATATAGAGGAATGAGTATAAAAGACTGGACTAAATTTAATTAGGATGAACTTTCTTTTTTATAGATTTTTTTTAAATAAAAAAAATAAACAAATCTAAACGAGTCAACACACTAATTAAATATGAAATTTTTATATATTTAACAGATAAATATAAAATAGATACGAATTTAAAAAAATGTACAATACCAAAAAATGAATTGTATTCGTATCGTATTTCCACGTCGTGTTCAAATTTACAAACTCTAAGCACGAGATCCGGTCGTCAGCGGCCGGCCGCTTCGTGACTTCAGCCTAAACATTTTGATTGGACCTGCTATCCCCACTTCAAATCTCACGCCCTTCTCTCTCTCCTCGCGTTCGATGTCACTTCTCTCCCCCCAATACTCGATCCGAATCGTCTTCGCCGGGAGTATCCGGGGCCCGATCCTGTTCGAGCTCACCGAGATCTCTTGGCTGTTGTAATGCCGGACCGCTCGGATTCCGACTCCTCGCCCAAGTCGCCTAACAGCTCGCAGTCGAGCTCTAGCGGCGAGGAGATGAGGCCGCTCCCTGATCCGGGGTCGCCTAGCAACGCCCAGCAGTCCTCCGACGAGGGCGGCAGCAGCGACGGCGTGCTTGTGGATCTCCCCGGACAAACGAATCAGGTACTCGCTTTGGATCTTCCGTTTTTTTTCCTCCCTCTTTCCGTTTTGCGGTTAAAGGTGGTGCCTTTAAACGATTGGGATCGGTTGTTTCGCACGGCTGGATGCTAATGGGGTCGCGACGCAGGATACCAGGAGCATGCCAGGGGATCCTGACACCGGCATCCTGGTGAATATAGATGGATCGATGCAGGAGTCCGTAGATGAATCCGGGAGGGAGGAGGCGTTTGAAGATGCGCCAGATAGTCTTATCAGGACGGCGTCTTCCCGGAGCGTTGGGCTGGAGGAATCCATGGCTGTGATCGAGATGGGGGAGCGCTCTGATAGTAGATCCGGGGACGATGAGCTTGCTAGGGTTCATGCTCGGCTAGAGGACACCATTGCTGAATGCCAGAAATGTAAGGTAGGGTTCTTGTCTTTCTGCCGCGTGATTTAGTTGAAGTTTGTTGGATTTGAACCAAGAGGAAACTGAAAGCTTTTTTTTTTTTTGGCTCAGGAAGAAAGAGAAACTTTTGGCGAGGAGATTGTTAACCTTCGGCAAAGTCTTCAGGACATCCTTGACCAGCATTCTTTATTTGGCATTGTGAAGAATAATGACTCCGTCAGTCTCCCTCGTCTTGAAGCAATTGAAAGCAACGATACAGCATTGTCATCTCCCACACCTTTGCACTCTATGTTTGATGATTGTTCCAAATTGCTTACTGACTTGAAAGCCATTCTAGGTGAGAGAATGGATTCTGATAGTAAAATAACTGAGCTTCATGGTGCTCTGGATGTAAAAGACCAAGAACTTGAGGAACTCCAAGCCAAAGTTTCAGAATCTTCTCTTTCTCATGATGTCATTTTTTCTTATTTGGATTCATTCAAGGAAACACAGTTAAGGACTGTAGAAGAGTCAATTAACATTGTCACCAAAAGGTTGCTTGATTCCCTTGAAACAGTAGTTGGCCGACATGCATCTGCTGAAGATTCTCTGATTGATGGTCTCTCTCTGGTTGAGAAAAAAACACTTCTGCTGATAGAAAAACATTCTAAGATCATATCAGAGATCCATCTACTGAAACAATCCTTAGCAGAATGCAACCCTGCATTTGCAGCTATACAAGATGATGATTTGGGTAAAGTTTTCAGTTTTGCACGTGAGGAGTTGTTTGAAAGCAAGAGAAATGAAGCTAATGCACTGGATAACATTAATAAATTTGAGGAAGAGAATAAGAAACTTCTTGAACAGTTGAGAAAATAAAAGAGAATTTGGAGAATGCTCAATTGGAGACAAACAAAACTAAGTCAGAACTTGAACAGGCAGAAAACAAGTACATGACAACCAAAGAAAAGGTAAGTATGGCAGTGTCAAAGGGGAAATCACTGGTCCAGCATCGTGATGCATGGAAGCAATCATTGGCAGAAAAGACAAGTGAGCTAGAAAAATGCATGGAGGAGTTGCAGCAGAAGTCTGAGGCCTTGTATACTACTGAAGCTAGTCTTGATGAGCTGAAGCAGTTATTGAACCAAAACACAAATGAGCTTGAGACATGTTTGGAACAGTTGCAAATTAAAGCTACTGAATTAGAAAATGCAAAGCTCAGTATTGTGGATTTGAATGCAAACTGTATCACGGTAAATTCTCTTCAGGAGTCCCTTTCACAAAGGAGTAAGTGTCTTCTGGACATTGAAGAAATTATGTCACTTGCACATCTTCCACAGGAAGTTCTCTCCTTGGAGATTGTTGATAGGGTAAGGTGGTTCATTAACCAAAAGGCTGCTGCAGATGTCATTGTCTTGGAAAATAGGAAAATTAGGGATGCCTTATCTTCCATTGAACTACCAGAAGATGTTTTATCTAGAGAACTGGATTATCAAATTGATTGGTTTGTGAAGGAATTCAACCATGTGAAAGATGATAATGGTAAGTTGCAAGATGAAATTAGTTCTGCTCAGATAGCCATGGCATCACAACCATCAGAAATGTCAGAAGCACATAAGGGAATTGACAGCCTTGAGTTGTATCTTTTGGAAGAAAAGTTAGCAAAAGAGGTTCTTCATAATGAACTCACAGAACTACAGTGCCAATATGATGACATGGTTCAGAGATTATCTTCTCTTTCATCTGATAAAGATCAATTGCTCAAAGCATTATTAGAATTATCTGAAAATACATTAGATTTCCAACTTCCTGTTGATATAAGTTCAACAGTAGGTAGATGTGTGATTAAGATCAGTGAAAAAATGGCGTCATCTCTCACAAGAATGGAACAAATTGAAAGGATGCAATGCATATTGTATATAACGGATCAGGATTTGAAATTACATGAGAAGATTCTTGATGATGATTTGCTTGAAAGATCTGCCACTACAAGGCTATCAGATGAGCTGACAAAGTTGTCAAATGAGGCAGTTGTCTTGAAAAACAATAAAGAGTCGGTGCAGAAAGAATTAGAGCGAGTTGAAGAAAAAAATTCTCTGCTAAGAGAAAAACTATCCATGGCTGTGAAGAAAGGGAAGGGTTTAGTGCAAGAACGTGAAGGGTTCAAAACCGCCTTAGATGAAAAAAAATTTGAAATTGAGAAGCTAAAACGTGAACTGCAGCTAAAAGATGGGACTATTAATGAGTACCAAGAGCAGATCAGTAATTTGTCAACTAACATTCAGCATATTGAGAAACTTGAGGCAGCTATTGTTTCACTGAAGAATGAAAGAGACCAGAGCCAACAGAGCTTGCATGAGAGTAGCACCAAATTAGATTATTTAATTAGTTGTGTAGAGAAAATTGTTGTTCCTACAGTTAGTGTCTTTGAAGAGCCTTTGGAAAAGGTAAACTGGATTGCCGAGTACATTCAACAATCAGAAGTGTCAAAAAATCTTGCATTGGAGGAGCTTGAAAAACTACAAGAGGAAGCTAGTCTGCAGACTAGGAGGTTATCTAATGCCACTGAAACTATTAAGGCACTAGAAGAAGAACAGTATGAAACAGACAATTATATTTCGTTGATTTTTGAAGAAAAGAATGCAATTCAACTTGGCAAAGTTTCTGTCGAGCAGGAATTGAAGAAGCTTAAAGAGGAGGTTGATTTTAGTGCTAGCAAATTATCTGAGGCTTATGCTTCCATCAAATTACTTGAAGATGAATTGGCAAAAGCACAAAAGAATATTGCCCAACTCCAAACAGACAGGAACATTTTGGAAGCTAAAAGTGATCGAAAGATTTTTGAGTTAAATGCCAAGTTAGCTGAATGCAGGGAAAAGTTGCTAGAAAGTCATGGAAGCATGGAGAAATATTCAATAGAAATGAATAGTCAACTTGGACATCTGATAACGTTTATAAAGGACAAGAGTCTGTTATCTCTAATAACTGAAGAATCTAACAAAAGCACTGATGGTTTCAGAAAAATGAACAGTATTATTCAGAATATGCACAATCACTTTGCTTTGAAGCAAACACAAGTCATAGACATGGAGGTACTTTTTATTTGGTTTTTGTTAAAAATAACACTTTTAGCTCTTATAGGTAATTGTCCATTTCATGCTTCCTACTTTCTTTCATTCACTGCTAATCAAATTTCTCTTTTGTCAATATTGGTAATGAAGAAATCAAACATAAAGTGAAAATGAATTCAGTCAACTCATATCATACCTCTTGTTGATGATTGATATGTAACTCCACTTCAATCATGATATCTGAGAATAATGTGGAATTAGATGACTAGACTTTAGGTGAAATTTTGAGTCTACTTGATGATTGAGATATGTGTTAGAGCTGGATGGTCGAGCTAGAGGGCGTGAATAGGGATTGTGCGATTGTATCTCACAAACATGATATTAGTAGCGAAAAAAAAAAGATTCAACTTACCAATCGCAAACATGCATGATTTGATGTGGTTTGGTAGTCCCCAGGCTCCTACTCACGACCTATGATTTGTTGGTGGATTACTCTCGGAAAGTTATTTTCTTTCTTCTTCTTGAAACTCTTTTAGAGGTTGATAAACCTCATACATGCACAAGGAAATACAATATTCATTACAAGAGAGGGAATATAAGGCTTCTAATAGCGTTTAACCAACTCTGTTTCGCTAGCTTTAAAAGCCTCCATTGCTTCTCCTTTTATAGCCTTCTAATAGGGTTTAACGAACTAAACATAGTTGCAGACACCTTTGAGCATAATCTAATCTAAGACAAAAATTAACCTCTAAAGATCACTTTTAAGTTTGCGAACATGGAGGTCAAAAGAAGGGAATGTGAGCATAAAAGTGCAAACTAGGTTAAGAAAGATATGCATGACATAATATCTTATATAGGAAAACAAAAATATTTAGATGAGATTTCAGATTTTCTTAGCATCAAATACTATCATTCAATTTTCAATATTTCTCTTGGATAGTTTTAGTATTTTCTGAACTTTCTTTTTTATACTCTTATGAGTTTTCTTTTTCCATTTTATTTCATCTGGAAATCGTTATATATAATTATCTATAGGCCAGATACAACTCACCCATTAAAGGATGTATTGTATATAAAGGTTGAACGACTCCTAATCCATTTAATATGGATATTGTTGATTCTTTCCTGGTTAGATTTCAAGTTGGACATGCTGTTGTGTTAAATACCACCTCTTCTCTTACCATAACCTTCTCTTGCTTAAATATATATATATATCAGTTATTCTCTAGTTTCTTCTTTACTGAAATTGTGGCAACCTTGATCTAATTGAAGGATATAATTCTCACCAGGATGAACCT
The DNA here is from genome assembly GCA_037177395.1 of Alpinia galanga. Lineage (NCBI taxonomy): Eukaryota > Viridiplantae > Streptophyta > Magnoliopsida > Zingiberales > Zingiberaceae > Alpinia > Alpinia galanga. The sequence continues at coordinate 4,043 of JBAMHZ010442519.1, read as the reverse complement.
TTATTTGAAGAGATTCCTCTACCAGAAACTGATGACTTTACAAACAACTGGAATGTACAATTTGAGGAAAAAAGTGCAATTGACGGTGAAGATGTTCCTGATATTACTAAGATTGTAGCCTGGTTGTGTGCCCAAGCTGAGCTTCTTGAAACTTATTTTAGCACTTTCTTCAAAGGTCTAGAAAAACACATTGCAAGTATATTGCAAGGTCTGCAAGTTAGTAGAAATGAATTTGTTCAAATTCTTGAGCTTAGTGAGACCATGAAGTCGGAGACACATAAACTAGAAGCTTGTAATGAGGCTCAGGCAAAAAAGCTTGTTTCTTTACAGAAAGGGATCACAACACTATTCTCTGCTTGCACTGATACTACACGAGAACTTGCTGAATTGAGTGATTCAAGGGACTCTTCAAGCAACACTATCTCTGACTCACATAAGGAGTCCTTTTCAGTGGAACTGAAGAGGATGTTGATTTTTATCCTAATGTGGCTGATAATTTATTATTTTCAGTAAATAGAATCAAGAATCACTTTCAACAATTATTGAATGTAGAGAACATTTGGTTAACATCAGTAGAAGATATGAAAAACAAACTCAAAGAAGCTGAATTGATCTCTAAAACTTCAGTTGAAGAGAGGATGATCAGCCAAGACAGAGTTTCCATATTGGAGAGAGATCTTGAAGCAATGAATGAGTTATGCAATGACTTGAAAACTAAAATTGAGAATTATCAGGCCAAAGAGGATTTGTTGGGGGACAAAGAAATTTTGACAACACAGCATGCTTTAGACAGAGGTAATTCATCTGAGTCCACTTTTCTATTGAATCCTACTCTTAATGTCATATTCAACTCTCATTCTTTTTATTTGATTGTCAATCAGGAATGAATACTCAATTATTGTCAGAGAGTCAAATAAGTGTGCTGATGGATAAAGTAAATAAATTAGAAATTCCTTACATCGAGTCAGGAACACTCAATGCGGAAGTTCATTTCTCAGATTCTGTTGAGAAACTCTTTTTTATAGTTGATGAAGTCAATGTGATGCAACAAAAGATGGAAATCCTGAGTCACGAGAAGGAGGATATGCATTTAATACTTGCATCCCAGGTCCATGAAATCGAACATCTAAAGAAGGCAATTGAAGAAAATAATACCTACTTTCAGGAACTGGAATTAAAGAAGAATGATTTCTTGGAAATGAGTGAGGATTTGGAGAGAATCATAAAGAAGTTAGGGGGATATGATGCACCACATGACCAGAAATCTTTAAGTAGAAAACTCCTTTTAACAATGTTGGATAGATTGATTACAGCCTCAATGTTGGAGTCCGAAAAATTAAAATCTAGAGCACAGGAGTTTGAAGCTAATTTGCAAGCAAAAGATGTTCTTGTTCATGAATTATCAGGTAAGGTAAAAACGCTTGAAGATTCAATTCATGCTCGAAGTTTGCTGCTCGAGAGCACAAAAGAAAGTACTGTTTTCGAAGCAACTCCATCAAAAGGGGCTTCAGAGATATCTGAAATTGAAGATGTGGTGAGATATTTCTATCTTTTTCATTTGTTTCTAATTATCATCACAAAAACTTTGAACTTCTAGTTCTACAAAATACAAATACAGTTTATAATGCTGGAACTTGCTGGTCCTGGTACTATGTGTTTGTTGTTACATTAATGTGCTAAAATGAGCTATATTTACTGCTTTAATACTAAAGATTATTGCCAAATTAATGATCTAGCATGAGTTGAAAAACATTTTATTATATGAATATATTTAATATATCTGTGAACTCAAGGGGATAATGGACCCAAGATAATTGTCTGTCTGGATAATTGTAGTAGCTTTTTTATTGATACCCATATAGTGAAGTATACAATTTATGAAACATTCTTGAACCGGGGAATTATATGATATAGTGGATGTGATAGATGAGGAACCCTGTTCTGGCCCATCTCAGTGCCAAGAGAATATCCCGGTGATAGGAGAACCTGTAACTACTGCACATAAGATTTAACAAACCATATTACCACAAAAATTCCAGCAGAAGAATTTGATAGAGGAGCAATGTACAACTCTAGCTAATCTGATATGGGCATGTTATTGTCATTATTCAGATCAGACCATGAGATACCTGTTTGCATATTCAGATATGTAAGTGAGATGCAAACTACTGCTTTTTTCACTGTTCACCAGTTAGACCATTAACATTACTTTTCAATGCTTGTCTGAGTATCTGTTCCCATCCTCATTTAATGAACATTTGATTATTCTTCTGGATGCCGAAGCAAAAGTTGCCTATTAAGTTTATTCATTTTCGATGAAGATACACAATAAACCTAAAGTGAAATCATATAGTGGCAGGTTAGGCATAGATTGAGATTCATATAATTTAAATAACCTGGATTACATGTTAGACATTTTGCCATTAGAAATTGTTGGACTTATATATTATTTTGTCATCATTAATCTCAGTTGTTTAGAGAATACAAGAAAATCTATATCGAAAAAGGTCTATTGGCCAGTTGATATCAGATGGCTTGTATTGTATGATTACTTAACTTAAATGATGCTTTACCTTTCAAGGATATTGCAAACTAATTCCAGTTGCTGCTGCACTTTTGTAGGGGCTACTAGGAAAGAACTCAATATTACCCATTTCAACTGCTGCTCAATTGAGGACAATGCGAAAGGGTTCTGACGACCATCTTGTTCTAAACATTGATTCTGGGTCTGATCATTCAGTTGTCGCCGCAGAAACTGATGCTAAAGGTTCACACATCAACCTTCTGATCGTTAAAAGAGCTCATAATCACTGGTGCAACTATATTATTGAATGTGACTATCCGTCTTGAACAGGTCATGTTTTCAAGTCTCTGAACACGTCTGGTCTAATACCAAAACAAGGAAAGCTGATTGCAGATAGACTTGATAGTATTTGGTGAGTTATGAATCAATATCTTAAAGTTTAATGCTGCTTGCCTCTTTCCTTCTTGAGTTTTTAGAATATCTTCCTCCAAGATCTGGCAACAATTTTTAGATGCAAATCCTATACATAATAAGTAGAGCATCATTAAAACTTTAAACTACCTTATTTGTTTAAACTTTAAAAAAAAAAGAGTCAGTGAACTAATGCTTAGACCAGACAAATAGACCTACAGCAGTTCTAAGAAATATCTTCCAAGTTTAGTTTCCTTGACAAAGCAAACTAATTGTTCTTTCTTTTTAGACACTTCTCATGGTAAGTTATTTAGCACCAGTACACTCGTTATCCAGAAACTAAAGAATATGCAACTTCGCCTACAAGATTCTTATTTCATACTCCCAAGCTGTATTATTATGGAAAATACCATTCGAGCTGACACATGGTTTTCGCAGGGTCTCTGGAGAGCAGGTCTGGAGCAAGACTAGGCCTCATTGCCTATTTTTTCCTCGTGCATCTATGGTTGCTTGGAGCCGTATTATGACACAATCATCAGGGCTAATTCAGATGGCTAGCACAGCCGTGTTAAGATTTGAAAGTGTAAGAGGTCGATTTCTAGAGTTCACCGTCAGGCTACCGATAACTCTATATTTCTGCGCTGGCTACCTGACACATGATTTATCCTCCTCCACACGTAGGGACAATAGTGGAGGACTACTAATGTGGTAGTTTCATATTTTTGGAGTCGTATTATGACACGATCGATATATTTAGGTCACTAATCAGAAGATTAGAATGTAAAAATATGTTTTCCTTTTTTTCACACCCATTTATAAACAGATCTTCAAAGATGAAAATGGATGCAAAAATCCTATAGCATTGTTGTTACACGCAGTGAGGTTTGAATGGTGGATGACATTTACTCACAAGGGGTAAGTGAGTTTTGGTTGAGGCTGTAAAGTTGATTGGTGTTCAATAAAAGCTTATTTATATACTTGAGGATAAATCAATGATCCTTCGGATTATGGTACAGTGGTAAGATGCTCATATAATCTTTTTAGGTATTTTTAATATGATCTAAAGTACTTTTTGATTTATTATAAATTAGAAATTTTTATGAGATTG
>JBAMHZ010442509.1:0-10036 GCA_037177395.1 Alpinia galanga | reverse complement strand
AATGATCTCCTACACAACTCTTATGTGAGCAACCATGAGCACCTCCATTATCTACCGTCCGATCGGGTGAGCACTATAGCTCAATCCTTAAATCCTAGAGGATTGGACGGTGAATGATGAACAGAGCCGGTCCTAGAAGTTCAGGGGCCCTGGGCGAAACAACAAAAAAGAACCATTTTTCACTATAAAATTTTTATTTCTAGGTCCTTTCCTATATATTTTTTTTTAAAATAGGATTTTGGGCCCTGGGCGAGGGCCTCGACAGCCCTCCCCCAGGGCCAGCTCTGATAATGGAAATGCTCATAGATACTCACATAAGAGTTGTATAGGAGATCAATCCTTTATATATATATATATATATTTATTTATTTATTCGAACCAATCACTTTAAAATTTTTAGATTCATACAGTATGTTTATCGAAACAACTGTGTAATTGTATATTAATCAAATCCCACGAATATACAAGATATCTTCTGCCCGTGGAAGCCTATATAGTCATTCTTTATCTTTATTTTTTTATTTTAAATAGTTTAAATTTACGTTGTGGCTTTTGCCCATCATTATTTTTCATTTCTAATCAAATTTAAATCTACATAGTAATTTTGATATATCATTTACATGTACCCAACTTAGCCATAAGTCACAAACGACTCTTTAATACTGTTTCTTGGAACATATTAACTCAATTCGTATCTTAATCTTTATGATTTTAAGTAAGTTTACGATCATATAATAGTTTTTTTTATATAAAGTCCCCATACGAGTTCTTCCTTCCAAAAGATACATGCACATTCTATTTACATGCAGTTTTGTTCATCCTATTTCACTCTCTGTTCATGGAGTAAAGGAGAAAATCTAGAGCGATAGGATGTGGATCCCCTCGAGAAGCTTCATTAGCTTAGCACAATCTTCTATGAGTTTCTGAGGAAGCACCTCGCTGCCTGCAGGATGGAACAAGTTCTGAAAGACTTCACTGTCCTCGCATTCATGGAATCTAGTGAATCGGATGATCATGGCGTGCTTCTCCAACTCATGGCACTCCGTCCTTATATCTACTGCCGAATAACTCGTCTCGAATCTACGACGACAAGGATTCGATCGAATCGCGGGAGAAATAATGCATGATTGAATGAAGGAAGAAATTAAGCATCGTATATAATTAAGCTCGATCAATTTCTATTAATGGACGATGATTCTGAACACCGATCGACTTGCATACCTTAGAAAGTGAGACTCAAGCACCTTGAATCTTCGAATGTAATTTTCCAACAATTTGTAGCCTTTTCTTTCCCTGTGCAGGTCAATTTCATCAAGAAAAGCATTCAGAACATGTTCAGTAACTGCTTGAATCTACTAAAATATTGCAGAGGAGTAAAGCTTACATATTTCCACCTCTTGAATTCTGGCTGGAAATGCCTTCGGGAAAGCAACTAGAGCTCCATGCATCTGTTAGCACTAACATGGCCGCCATGTACACGATGCTTTTGTGCAGAGCAATGGCCTCGGCACTGAGTGACCTGGGCGAGAGAGGAGGAAAAATATGCTGCATTAGCTGAGTCGTCAATGTCAACCTTCTCCTCGATCGAGCAACGCGACTTTCTTCGCGTTCAGCATCAATCTGCAAGTAAATCGAAATGCAGTAGGACAGATAGAGAGCATGCAGAAGAATGTAAGATGGAACTTGTATGTGATCAAAAACCACACACGGACTTTGTCGACGATTCGATTAGCAGCTTTAGCCCAATCTAACTCTCTCTCGCTGCGACGACGAAGCTATCTCCGATCAGCAAACGACAAAAACACAAAAGGAAAACATGCATAAATCCTACAGATAGATAACTACCGAATGCTTGGTAATGGGAGGTCGAAAGTAGCATCTTTGGGCTTCTCGAGCTCTATGATTTCATTGTCATTGGAATCGCTGAGGCATGAATACTTAGACTCTTGGTGTCGGCCACAGATCTTGTTATTCTGCATGTAATTGAATTGGAAGGCACATTTGGTGCGCAATGGGGAAGACTCCTGTTTCTTAAGGGGTGTTTGATTGCCTCCTGGAGAACTATTCTGACTGATCGAGATTGCGAGGTCCTGCGATGGCACTTCTGCTCCACCAATTTTGTTTTCCGGTGAAGAAAAGCTCAGCATCTTGACACCTGACGGCAAATCCAAAAAGTAAAGAGAAGCTGCATTTGGGGAAGAACTTACTCGCTCAGACACAGAAACCCTGACCTGCATTGCACTCCATGTCTTCTCTGAACCTTTTGGAAGCAGGCTTCCTCCATTCTAGGGCTTCCATGGAGTTGTCAGGAGCTCTCTTCGCGGAAGATGATCTTTGCGCTTCTTCCGGGCAGCAGCAGAGTCCAAGCACCTGGGAATTCATCCCGCGGAGCTTTTGATGCTTTTTAATGATTTTGACAGTGTTGTTGGCGGATGAAGATTAAAGAAAGCTTCATCTTTGTCTCTGGAATCGAGGTCGCAACGCCATTGCGAATTGCACAGTGGAAATCCACTTGTAATTAGAAACGGATTTTTTTCTTCTTCTCCAGATATACATGAAAAAAATATATATATAAATTTTGTTTTGCACAGTGCATACTGTAAAGCACTGTATTTTAGGTCGATTGTCAATCGCACAGAGCGCAGGATTTTGAGATCGATCTCTTACGACGAACTTGTCAATTCTAATTTCTCGAAAGTATTTGAGTGTTCATTGCAAAGTTAGGATGCCTGTGCTGGTGTGCTTCTTCATCATCTACACATTGGATTCTCACCCATCGATCAAATTAAGAGATGAAACTGGAGATAATTCAATTATGTGAGAGCCACGGCAGTCAATTTGTTCTCTTGCTAATCATTCAAGTTTGTGCTCCCTTTCTTTGGCAGTAACGAAGAGCATTGGAAATTTGATCCAAACAAAATTCTTAAGAAGAGTGACAAAGTCGAAATCAGAAACAAATTCTGAACACTCTGTTTATCTTCAACCTTATTTGTGGAAAAGAAACAAATTATGGACGTGAGCAACAATTTCTCGATCCATCATTTTTTTTTTGTTTTTTGGTGCCAGCAATTCATCAGACTTTGGGAAACAAATAATTGTGATTTTTGAGCAGTTGGCCTTATCAGGTAGCAAGCATTCCATGTCCATCCCTCGTGGCCTCATCTCCAGCTAGTGGTCGCCTTTACAGGACAAAACTGAGCATCTCCTCCGCATAATACATTTAGAATGCATTATTATTATTATTATTTTTATTTTAATAATCTTAATATATAGAATATTTATTTAAAAAATCTTTTTTAAGTTTATCGACAACTATATTATGATCTGTATGCGGTTAGTGTGTTGCCAAGTATAGAGACTAGAGTTATTCTTACATATAACAAAGGCAAATACCCTTTTGGGTAGAATTAGTATGATTAGAAAGGCCACAGGCAAATTAATCACTAAACGATGTGCACGTGAGTGGCAGGTGCAAGATAAGGAGGCAGGCCTGGCTCGAGAGAATGGTGTTATCGGGCTCTCCCAGTCACATCGTCGCTGTACCGTCCGTCGTGACTCAGACACGTAAGCAAAACGTGTCGTAACTGTCAGCCATTTGGCAGCGTATCCGCACTCGGAGTCGCTTCAAGATTCGTAAGAGCATATGGTCCTACCTACCTCCGATTGGCTACGGAAGCTCGATCAGGCAACACACTCCTCCCGTCGTCGAATTCCTCCGTACTCCGTAGAACGTTGTGCTACCACGTCAGGAGGTTAGCCTGTTTGAACGAAACAGCAGATCACAGCATGCCTTTGTTGGCCGCAGTGTTGGGATTACCTGTATTGGGCAAACACACAATTGAAGTTGTCCCCTCTCGAGAAGTTAACAGCTGTCGAAGTAAGTGTAGTTTAACTGTACCGTGTCTGGCAATGTACAGGAGATCCAACAAGCCTTCCCGAATCACGGTCTGTTTACTGCTCTAAAAAATCATCGAGGGTTCGGTCTGTTTCACAGTTTCATTTCTCGGTTATTATATCCCACAGTGCTCTTCTTCGGCTTCGTGTGGATTTATAGTGCGATAACAGAAAGACAATGGTCGCGTCGCTGTAGAATTCCCTCCTCCTCTCTCATGGTTAACGTCATAATTCATGGAAGATGGCGCTGCTTTTCGCTACGCTTCGCTCTTTCGTCTCATGGTCTGTTGATTAATTAATTCAGCTTAAGATTTTGGGGTGCGGCTGCTCACGATGCGTTTGATTGAATTCGCAGGTCAAATGGATTGCTATGGAGGGCGAAGGACGTCGCCACTGCTAGCTCGGACAGGGATGGTGACGAGGACAGCATCGAGAGCGGCCACGGCACTTTGCCTTCGGCGGAAGAGGTGCCGTCGGTTGAGTGCTACGCGTGCACACAGCCCGGCGTGCCGGCCTTCCACTCCACTACTTGCGACCGGGCCAACTCCCCGGAGTGGGAGGCCTGTGCCGGTTCCTCGCTGATGCCCATTCGCCCCAGCCAGACTAACGTCTTGCTAAACCTCCGCCGGCGGAGCAAGCCTCCATCGCTCTTCGGCGGGCCGGCGTTGGACCCCCGCAGCGAGGCGGTGCAGCGATGGAACCGCGCGATCCTGCTGGCCCGCGCCTTAGCCGTCGCTGTCGACCCCCTATTCTTCTACGCGTTGTCCATTGGCCGGAACGGCGAACCCTGCCTCTACATGGACGGCGGCCTGACGGCGATAGTCACGGCGCTGCGCACCGCCGCTGACGCTGTGCACGTCTTCCACGTGTGGCTGCAGTTCCGGGTGGCCTACGTGTCGCGGGAGTCGCTGGTGGTTGGCTGCGGGAAGCTCGTTTGGGACGCCCGCATGATCGCCGCCCACTACATCCGTTCCCTCAGCGGCTTCTGGTTCGACGTCTTCGTCATCCTTCCCGTCCCGCAGGTCCATTTCCAAAACAGAGTAAACCTTAATCATCATCACTAACTACGAGAACAATCTTAACTCTGAGCAGTAACAGAGTACAACTTCCATTTTTCAGGCTGTGTTTTGGTTGATTGTGCCGAAATTGATCAGAGACGAGGAGATAAAGCTACTGATGGCAATACTTCTTCTTATGTTTGTGTTCCAATTCCTTCCAAAGGTCTATCATAGCGTTTGTGTGATGAGGAAGATGAGGAAGGTCACTGGATACGTCTTTGGAACAATCTGGTGGGGTTTTGGCCTCAACCTCATTGCTTATTTCATCGCTTCTCATGTAAGTATAAAAAGTTAAGTTTCTTTGACGATGTGAACCATGAAATCGCGACTTCACATATCACAATAGCGTCATGTACTTTGCCTTCGCCGTACAAAAGAATGGTACAGGGCATCTGTACAAGGACAAGTTATCATCTCAGCCAACTACGTCCAAAATGGCAATGTAACCCACGTTACATACGACAAAAGCCACTTCTGCAGTGCCAGGAAGCTAGCTTGCAAACTCTGATAACAACTCGACCACAATAATCACCATCGTGACCATTTCACCAGAGAACTTCCAAAAGCCTTTGAACTCTAGATTCATCTTTCAATCATGCAAAAGATGAATATGGAAATTTTGCACAGTAAAAAATAAATATACATATCTTGATTGTTTTGTATGGACAGGTTGCGGGTGGCTGTTGGTATGTTCTTGCGATTCAACGTGTGGCAGCTTGTCTTCGACAACAGTGCGAGAAGAAGAACAACTGCAGCCTTGCGTCTCTGGCCTGCTCCAAGGAAGTTTGTTACCAGTTCGCGTCCTCTACCAACAATTTGGACTGTGAAAGTAATTTTTCAGGAATGAACAATACTCCAGTGTGTTTGAATGGTGCTGGTCCATTTCCTTATGGAATCTACAGTTGGGCTCTTCCTGTTGTTTCTGGCAACTCACTGGTCGTCAAGATCCTCTATCCCATTTTCTGGGGTCTAATGACTCTAAGGTAAATGCAATTTTCTCGATTAAATTTAACTGAAAAAAAAATGTATATATGTAGACATAAAAGTGGAATCCCTTGCATTTTTCAGTACGTTTGGCAATGATCTTGAACCTACAAGTCATTGGCTGGAAGTTATATTCAGCATAATCGTTGTTCTTAGTGGCTTGATGCTGTTTACTTTGTTGATCGGAAACATTCAGGTAAATACAATGCATCTTTATTCAGGATGATCCTTTGATGGATATTTTCTCTCTAACAGAGTAAGAAGTGAGAATCTTTCCATCGCCAGGTGCTGTTGCATGCTGTAATTGCACGGAAGCGAAAGATGCAGCTGCGATCGCGCGATATGGAATGGTGGATGAAACGGAGACAGTTGCCGTCGAGATTGCGACAGAGAGTGCGGCAGTACGAGCGGCAACGATGGGCGGTGACCAGAGGGGAGGAGGAGCTGGAGATGATCAAAGATTTCCCCGAAGGCCTACGCCGAGACATCAAACGACATCTCTGCCTCGATCTCATTAAACAGGTACTGGACTAGATCTGGGATAAAACTACGATTCAGAGTTCCCTTCGTTCTTCATTGAATAATCTGCGATCAGGTTCCGTTGTTCCACAACTTGGACAATCTCATACTGGACAACATTTGCGAGAGAGTGAAGCCGCTTGTTTTTTCCAAGGGTGAAAAGGTATCAATTGTGATCGCTAGCTACAAAAAAGATGCAATCTTTGTGCATAATTTGAGGCGTTCCTGCAGGTGATCAGAGAAGGGGACCCGGTGCAGCGCATGGTGTTCATCGTCGGAGGCCAGCTGAAGAGCAGCCAGCGCCTGAGCAAAGGCGTGGTGGCCACTTGCAATCTCAAGCCCGGGAGTTTCCTCGGCGACGAGCTCCTCTCGTGGTGCCTGCGGCGGCCCTTCATCGACCGGCTACCGGCCTCCTCCGCTACCTTCGAGTGCGTGGACCCGACGGAAGCGTTCGCCCTGGACGCCCCCGATCTCCGATACATCACCGAGCACTTCAGATACAGATTCGCCAACGAGCGGATGAAGCGAGTGGCGAGATTCTACTCGTCGAATTGGAGAACGTGGGCGGCCGTCATTATACAACTCGCCTGGCGCCGGTACAAGGCGAGGACTCGTGGCGCGGTTAGCAGCGCGCCGGAGCACGGTGACAGCGAAAGGCGACTGCGGCTGTACGCTGCAATGTTCATGTCGATCCGGCCTCAGGACCATCTCGATTAGAAGAAATTAAATTGAATATCAGTATCAGTATCAGTATCAGTATTCAGGTTGTGGATCATATATATATTTCTTCTCTCCAAATTAAGTAATTATCGGATGCTAATTCTGGTTTCTATTGATACTTTGTTTGATTATGAAGTAACCCTTTAATTCGATGGTTTCATCCCTACCAAATGAGCTGACCTCTCACCTAAGTCATTTCATCCTTCCCCAATCTCTTCACTTCCTTAGAACACACAACAAGCAAAGTGACAATTAGAAATGAACATCAAAATAAAAAGGATATAAATTATTGCAATTTTTATTTATTAAAAAAAAATATAAAAATTAACACTAAGGTTTTCAGCCTCGCATTGTCTTCTTCCTCCTTCCATGGCTTTCAGGATCGTAAGGAGCTCCATCAATGTCTTCTTCGACAACTACCGCCATTTCACCTCCATTGCCACCCTTCTCGTCTTCCCGGCCTCAGCAGTTTCCCTTATTGTCTCTCAGGTACTGGTTCCGTCGTCGGAGCCGCTCGTCAAAGCTATTTCTCTCCGGCTGTCGGGGCTGTTCCGGGCGGCAAGGTTCCCCTCCTCGTCTCCGCTGTTCGCCATTTTGAACGTCAAGCTCTCTCAAAATATCTTCTCTTTCGTCTCCACGCTTCCGTTCAATGTAACATTCCTCATCGCTGGCAAAGCTTCCGTAATCCGCGTTGTGTTCGGTGGCCGACGCAGGAGCCGACGGCCGGTTTCCGTTTCCCTCTCCCTCTGCCGCTCGGTCCTACTAACTTACTTTTTCAACTCCTTCCTCATGCTCTCCGTCAACGCCGCCGTCTTCTCCTTACTCTTCGTCGTGTTCAACGCCGCCGAACTCCTCGGCCTCAGGGACGCCGGCGGTGCCTCTCTCCTCCTCATATCTGCCGCCGGCGCCGTCCTCTACTCGGTCGTGATTGCCAACGCGACGGTGGTCTGCAGCCTGGCGCTCGTCGTCTCCGCCGTGACCAACCGCGGGGGGGATCTCCCGGTACTGGAGGCGTGCAGGCTCGTCCGGCGGCGGGCCTCGACGGCGCTGGCGGTGTCTCTTCCGGCCAATCTCGGCCTGGCAGCCTTGGAGGCCCTGTTCCGGCACAGGGTGGTGCGGCGATACGATGTTGCAGGGGAATTGAACTCGGCTCTGCTGTGGGAGGCGGTCTTCGTCGCTTACCTCTACGCGTTGCTGCTAGTGCTTGAGGTCATCATCAACTGCAAGTTCTACGAAGCTTGCACAACAATAATGGCGATCGACGATGAGCACGATGAACACAAACAAGAATTGGAAACAGAGGAGAAGGCTGCGGTTTTACGTTTATAATTGAAGATCAAATTTGTCACACGTGATGTTTATGGATTGAATTAAGCTTTAATGACAGAATAATTAGGTGTGAATTCTTGTGATATCGAATGATACGTGGACGGTCAAATCCGACGTTCATACTACGTGGACGGCCAGATGTGTCGATAGCTTCTTTCTTGATACTTGAAATCCACGTTAGCGAAAGCAGACGGTTGTCGCCGCGTCGTCCACCAACACCACCGTCGCCGATTTAAATCCCTTTTCTTGATGCCTCGTAGATTAAAATGGTTGATGGTGCAAATGGCTATAAAATAGCTAAATGTGTCGTTGTACCACCGTTCCCAAATTGATTTTTGAACTCCCTAACTACACTAATGTAGTATAGGAATGACCTAGATCATATCCCAACGAAAAACTCATTGAATGTTTGTTTATTTATTAACAATAAATGAATTGGGGGGTTTTTCTATCTTTTATCAAAACAAATACAGAAAATCAAGCTATGGACAATTAAGCTAAGGAACTCTTAAACTAAATTGCAACAAACTACAATTAATGCATAAACCACAAATTAAACTACCACTAAGCTCCAATTGAACTAAAAGACTAACTCTAATCAAACATCAAAATTAAACACTAAGTCAAACATCAAAATTAAATTGCAAGACAAACTTAAGGAATCACTGCATTTGAAATGAAATGACATGAAAATGTAATGAAGTTAAATTGAAATGAAAATGTAATGAAATGAAATAAAATGAAAATGTAAATGTAAATGGTAAAAGGTAAAAGGTAAACGTAAACATAAATGGTAAAAGTAAATGTAAAAGGTAAATGGTAAACGTAAATGTTCCAAATAAAGTAAATGTAAAAGTAAAGAAATGAAAATGAAGTGTAAATGTAAATGTTCCAAATAAAGTAAATCGGTGATCTACAACACCCAGATTAGGAATCACCCTCTCTGGTCACCGACGACTACCCTTACAACTCCCCTCGGCGATGGATGGATGGTAAGTGGATGATGACTGCAACCGATGCTGGAATGGGATTGCTGCCAAACCATGCACAGCCGAGAAAGCTTACCTCAGCCTTCTGAACCACGTCCAGCTGAGGTCCTCAGCTCCGACGGCTGGTAATGAAGAAGATGATATCCCCGACTCTGGAATGAAGATACATCACTAGAATTGGGCATGAAAAAGGCTGCTGGACAGGATTGAGATTGCTTCCGAACCACGCACAGCTGAGAAAGCTGACCTCGGCCTTCTGAACCATGTTCAGCCGAGATCCTCAGCTCTGGTAGCTGGTGATGGAGAATACGTCGGTGATGATCGAAATCCACCGATGACGTGAGCTACTGAAGAAACTACCGGTGATGATCAGAATCCACCGGCGACATGAGCTACTGAAGAAACTACCGACGCTACTGTCTGCCAAACCATGAGCACTGGGAATGCTATGGCAGTGAAAGAGGAATGTCGGAGATCTCACTGGATGGGGGAAGTGGACGCCAGTGATCAGAGGGAATCCACTGCCGCTGCCGTCTGCCACAG
>JBAMHZ010442498.1:0-10041 GCA_037177395.1 Alpinia galanga | reverse complement strand
AAGTCTAACTTAAACTCTTTGCCCAAACACCAAAACTCATGGTCATCCCAGACCATCTTGAGGCAAGATTGCTCCAATACATGTATACTTCTTCAATCAAGTCTCTATTAAGAAAAATATTTTTTTTACATCGAACTAATACAGTTGCCACTCTAAGTTGGCAGCAATGGATAATAGAACATGGATTGTGTTGAGTCTAGCTACCGGCGCAAATATCTCTTGATAACCAATACCGTATGATTGAGTATGTTCTTCTCTTCTTTTTTTGTTGATGTTTTTTTTAGTAATTTAGTACTTGTGTCTTTTCGGCTATTGTTTCTCTTTACTACATTAGGGTAAGGGCCAACCACTTCCTAAGTTCGGGGAGTGCGATGTGAATAATCCTGCATCTGCTGAAGGTTTCACTATCATATTTAACAAAGCTCGAGACGAAATGAAGACAGGTGGGAATTCAGGTGCAGCAACAACACCATCAAGAAATAAAAGTTTACAGTAGGATGATACTTATCAGCATCATTCCAAAACTGTATGATCTTTACCCTATTTCTCTTACGATCCCATTAAACTTCAACCGAACTAGATTGAGGTAGCCTGCCCTCCCTACATTGCTTTAGTAACGGCTATCTTAATTCCATGCAGCGCAAATGGTTTTGCTGTGGTTGATTGCTATCGAGTGATTCTGCTGTGGTTCACTGAGGCTGAAAGCCTTGCTACATGGTGATCTTAGTTTGGGGTTGCATGGTAAGGAGGGTATTTTAACGTACATATTTGACTTGAATTATTATTTCCCTTGGTTTGTGTGTGTTGTATTATATATATTAAGCAAGAAAAACATAGTTTGACGAAGTATTTTCTTGTTTTCAGTTTTCCCGTATGATTTATGGTCCAAATAATTTTGCGATATTTTCTGTCCTTGTCCTATTTTTCCACTTAAGCAAACCAAGTTTTAGTTTTAGTAGCAGATATTGTTGCCACTCCATGAAAATTTTGTTAATTAATTGTTAATCAGTTTATAATGAAAATTAGAAATTTATTTTTTAAAAATTAAATTGGCAATTGCAGAGGAAGTTTTATATGTAGTTTAATTTAATTTGGATTTTTTGATATTTGCAAGTCTTTTTTGGTATGAGAATATTCATTTCTTAAAAACTATTTGTCATTTATTTTAATTTGTTTTGCTATATATATTTAAATGTGTGTGTGTGTTTTGTGAATCTTCATCGTGTGAAATTATTTGTGTTTTTATTATATGATATTGTTTATCCTCTATGCTATTAAAGATGATAGATAGTTTTCAGGTGGTTGGTAAAAATTCGTTAAGAGTTTTGATTTATTCCAACTCAACTCAGCTATTGAAGGAGCGGCTTCGAAGTCTTCGAAGAACCGTGGGCATGGCTGATAGATGGTTGAAGTGGGGGCAGCTTGCCACCTTCCCTAATTCAATATGCTCTTGCCGTCCCTTTTCCTGTAATTAGGGTGTTAGTAGTCATCCGTCAACATGAGAGCAACCTCGCTTCGCCCTCACTCGGTCACCGCTGCCCCTTCGATCCTGTGGTCTAGAGGACTCCCCGTGTACTCTCTTAGCCTTCTTCTTTCCCCTGCCTTTAAACCCCACGGGAGGCGGACCATGGTCGTCAGGGCAGCTGTGACTGTGGAGCAGGAGTCCAAGGCTCAGTTCGCCCTTGTGAGAATTGGTACCCGCGGAAGGTATGCCATTTTGCCGCTCTTTTTAGCTGGATTCCTAATCTTCTTGATGCCGGATCTTACTTTCGTGTAGTGGTTGCTTTAGAAGTTAGATTTCATCTTAAAAGTAGGTTCTTTAAGCTTTGGGTGTAGAATTTGCTTCAACTCAACTCTTTTAGGGTGCTTATTTATATTTTTTTCTGCTCCTCATTTTAGTTTTGGTTTTCTTTTTCTTTTATAAATGAAATCACATTGCTTGTTTTCGCTTAATTAAAATTTACATTTCTAGCTCTCCTAACATTTCAATTTGGTAGCTTAATAACATTGGTCTTATGGTCAGCTTCTTGATTATTGGTATCTTTTTCCTGCAAAGGAGACCAAAGGCCAAAATTATCATTTCAACTGCAGTGACAGTGACTACAAAGAAAAAAAGGAATCCTGTCTGATGAAATGAAAAAATAACCTGAGATTTTTTAGTCTGCTTAAAATTCTGGTCATGCTGCTGATACTTATATTTTATAGCTTTAGTTTTTATTAACTCATGGATCACTTAATAAAGGTCTGTCAGACTCGTAATTTGGTGTTCGTCACTCATCTATGTATAACATTCTTAATAGACCTGTGAACTGATTTGTTGGATATTGACAGATGTGGTTTCGTCCACAGAATGTTTATTTTCACTCAATATAAGATTTCTCAAGATTTGTAAAACTCTGAAAAAATTATGTCTTTGTATGATATTTTAGTTGCTAACATGGCGTGATCGTGTCATTGCAATTATACTTAATCAACACGATTATGCAGCCATTGATGGTTGTTGTTGATTGTAAAGTGACATTGAGTGAAATTGTTTGAATTAGAAGTTGACTTTGTTATGTTTTAAGATGGGATAATATTGTACATTGGTATACAGTTCAGGCCATTTTACATGAACCCTTGACGGAATGTCCACATTTGGTGCTTATTTTTCTACTCTAGATACTTAACTATTACAAATGGGACTTTCTGCATTTTTTTAAACTATTTTTTTGTTGGAGATGTGTATTTAATGTTAATTATCATGACCATGTAGGACAGTCCACTAGCACTTGCCCAAGCATATGAAACCCAGGATAAACTCAAGTCAACACGCCCAGAGCTGGCTGAGGAAGGCGCTATTGACATAGTAATCATTAAGACAACAGGAGATAAAATACTCAATCCAAAGCCGGCCCTAATTATATAAAAGCCATGGGCGATTTTAAAATTTTTGTGCCCCAATTAAGAGTCATATCAGGCTTTAAAATTTTTTGGGCCCTGGGCAAACACCCCATTAGGCCTGGCCCAGAGTTGACTCTAACTCAATTAACCACTCGCAGACATTGGTGGCAAGGGTCTATTCACAAAAGAGATAGATGAGGCACTGTTGGAGGGTAAAATTGATATTGCTGTGCACTCGGTGAAGGATGTTCCTACTTATCTTTCAGATGGTACAATATTGCCTTGCAACCTTCCCCGAGAAGATGTAAGAGATGCCTTCATTTACTTAACTGCAAGTGCTCTCTCAGAGCTACCTGCTGGAAGTATTATTGGAACTGCTTCACTTGGGAGACAGTCTCAAATTTTATTCAGATATCCATCACTAAAGGTACAACTTTTAACTTAATTGCTACAGTTTCTTTTTTTCATCTATTTTCTTCTAAGCAATAATAGAGATCAGTGACTTGATTAGTGGGAACTATGTTTTCTTGGTAGCTTGTCAACATCTGGCCATTTGACATAGCAATTATATAGCTTTTCAATCATGTTTTACATTTCAAGTTACACAGTCCTTCATCGACACTAATGCCTTCATTTGCGTGGCTTGTGGCTCCACTTAGTCTGAAATTTTTCAGAAAGCATTCTAATAATGTTCTTTGTATAAATGCCTTATATGGACAGCTGTAGATAAGAATTTTCAATTGTATTCTTATATGGACAGCTGTAGATAAGAATTTTCAATTGTAATCATATTTCCATACAATCATAAGTCGATGTGGAGGTATAACTTGAGAGTATTATTGTTAAAACAGTGTAAAGTATTCAAACACAGTTATATACAAAATGTACTTACTTTTGATTGCATGACTTCCTCTATGCGGAGACGCATGCAAGATGTATGCTAACTGCTGTGTGCGCTAAACTTTAATGTATGTTCAGTCCATGTTTATGCATATAAATGCCTGATCATCTGCATTTTTTAGAGTGATATTGGTACAAGATACTACTCATCACTGCCACAGGCTTCTACGCACTTGTGGAGACGTATTGCCTTACCAGCAATCTATTTTAAGTCCCTCAAGAGAAATGCATTAATCCATCAGTGACTGTTAGATTGTGGTCTAGCCCATGCCATCCTCAAATGACTAGCCAATAAGAAGAGGAACTTCCTTTTTAAGTCCTAACATATATACACTATGAACTGCTGCATTTGTTCATGTGGGATTATGGGTGTGGAGCGTCTTTACTTAAACAGTGGCAAACTATATTTTTTATATTAGATAAATAGAATCACTTTCCTCCAACATCTTCATGGTATATCTAGAGAGGAACTATTCAAACATTGAAGTGTCTCGGCTAAGTTTTGACCTTAATATGTGATCATGTGTACCTTTACATGTGTGCTACCCATGGACTGATAATTTACATGTGTATATAAAATCCTTAATTCAGAATGCTTTATTTGGTTGCCTACACTTGCTTGTTGTCTAGCAAAATTCCTATATAACAATATTCCCTGATATATGAGTGTTAGTCCCTCAATAATGGGGCCTGACTCAGCTAATTATTTTTGGTATTGTTATGTATGTGAACAATTATCATGTTGCCTTGACAGGGGAATCACAGATCTTAATGCTAACTAACTTCTGCATCGAAACAAATTATTGAACTGATCGATGCATCTGCTACATACTGCATTGATCTGACATCCATCATTATTTTTGTTTTATCTTTCAATTTTTTTCTATCCAAAAGAATTGGCAATCCTCAAGATAGTATCAGTCTCTAGGGTGCTACCTTTCCTCCCTTCTTTGTCTATCTTTTTTATTTTGAATTCTTTTGTTATTCAGCATATATATGTGATTCATCACAGAACCAAACAAAAATACAGGTAGTTAACTTTAGAGGGAATGTCCAGACCCGACTGAGGAAACTTAATGAAGGTGAAGTTCAAGCAACACTGTTAGCATTGGCAGGGCTAAAGAGGCTAAATATGACTGACAAGGTCACAGCTATTCTCTCCATTGAAGATATGCTTCCCGCAATTGCTCAAGGTGCTATTGGAATTGCTTGTAGAAGCAATGATGATAAAATGGTAAGTTGTATTGTTTGACGTTTTTACTCTCAGTTAATTAATTGCTGTAGGCCTTATTTTGTAAAGGTTGATGGTCATGGTTTCCTCAATGTAACCTGAATATCTGTAAACAGACAATTTTTTTTTCTTGCTATGCAGATAAACTACATGCAACCAGGATAGTTAACTTTTTATCAATGTCTTGACTAAGTTTTGTTCCCAACTGATTGACTTTACTGAATTTGCTTTCATGTGATAGGAACATGGTCTTGAAATACGAAGTATTAAAGCACAAAAGTTTTCTTACCTGGATGATTTTGGCATGATTAGCTTTTATGACTAGAAAACTTTGACTCATAGATAGGTTGGCGGAGAGATTTCAAAGATGTAAATTAATTTTATTTTTCCTGGATCTTGCTTAACAAAACATTGTGTCATCGAGATGCTCAAGTTAATATTATAATCACACTACAAATTCCACAAAAATTCAGAATTCTTACTCCATATTAATATGGGCGTATCTATTTTGTTCTGCCTGCATGCTGTATACAATGGGCTTTGACATTTATTTTTATTGTGCAACAGTCTAGTTGCATAGCTTCATTAAACCATGATGATACTCAGTTAGCTGTTGCCTGTGAAAGGGCATTTCTTGAGACACTTGATGGGTCTTGTCGTACTCCAATTGCTGGCTACGCTCATCGTGATACTGATGGATATTGTGTTCTAAGGTGTTTAGTTGCTTCACCTGATGGAAAAAGGGGTAGTTCTGTGTATTCAAGATATATCAATGCATATGTTTATCCTTTGTGAATCTATCATAATTTCTTTTCATTTCAATTGTGTTTATAGTGCTAGAGACATCAAGGAAAAGCTTATATGCGCTGGATGATATGGTGGCTATGGGAAAAGATACTGGGGAAGAGTTGCTTTCAAGAGCTGGCCCAAGTTTCTTTGATTGGTGACCTTTATTTAGTCTACCTTCACAAAGTTAGAAGAGTAATTTAGGTAGGAAATTGTTGCTCTCATTCTTTTTTGTTAGGCCTTAGAGATTAAACGTGCAAGGACTGTACTTCCAACTATTATGTCATCTGTGAATCCATGTGTGATGTCAAGATGAGTATATTTACTTGGTTCTTAAAATTGCTTTGTTTGTCAACTCTTCTCTTGAAGAATCTTGAGATGAATGGGTGAGATTTTAATGGGATAAAATGAAAAATAACATTTGTGAGCAATTAGAAGTACCTCATGCATGGTTAAGTTAGATAAAGTAGATAACGATGGCATCAATTTGCATGAAGACAGTGGATGCTTTAATCAATAGATGAGATTGTGTTTTTTTTTTTTTTTTTAAAATCAGCTCAGGTTTATCGTAATATTTTGATGAACAAACTGTGACTTGTTCCTTTTGACACGGTAAGTTTATTTTGTGTTCGCTCTTATTTCCAGAGTCAAGAGATGAACAAACTGTGACTTTCTATTAGTTGTTTCTTCAAAAAGAAAAGAAAAGAAAAAAAGAGAGAGAGAAATGTTGCTCTACAGTTTGCTGATTGAATGTCATTTGGTTAAGATGTTCTTATGTCTTCAAATAATCCAAAAGATGGTGTCCATCGCAACCCCAATCTGTATTCTTTTGCTTAATTGTGTTGTCTCCTGCACAATCGTTTCTTGGCAAAAACATAGTAAAAACGTACATTTACGGAAATCATTATAGCTATTTTAATCTCCAAATGTGTCATTGTTCATATAATAATGCCTTTATCGGGAAGAAAGTCATTCTAGTTTGCTCGTGCTTCACCTATCGATTCACTCCTGATTCAATATTTATTTATCTCGCCTTTTCTCAATAACTTTGTCCAATGTTCTCTCAGCCATGGCCAAATAAGGTTCTTTTGACCATTGAATCACGTTGATATCTTCTCGCTGATATGATTTCCCTGATTAGCAGACAATAATAAAAATAGATGCTCATCGATCCAAAATAACCATTCACTTCATTCCCTCATAATTAGTACTAAGACACTTCCCCAGCAGTTAGGCGAGTTTATTCCTTAGGACACAGATAATTGATGATCGCGCTTACTGCAATGAATGGTAGATAGTATTTGCCACAAAACTTGAGCCCAATGAACTATCAAACCATAAATGTGCATATAAGGAATGAGTTGGATACAGTGCAAAGGGCAGCCACAGCCCATAGGCCTGATATCTATCTGTTAATGCCAAATGCAGAGGCAAATGGTCCCTCCTTCTGAGGGCTAGCTTTGTCTAGTCTCAATTGGTTGTCAACTCCAAGGCATTGGTACCCACCAATGGAAAGGACAACCTTACAGATATATGCTCGCACCACTCTTTTTAAATATGGACCAGTCCATGAACAGCCCAGATTGAACTGGCTCAACCATATAGAAGCAAAAAATGCGAAAATATTATGGTGCCCACCGTACCTATGTGTTTGCACAGTAATTTAGGATTTGCATCAATTTAATACGATTAGGTTTAACTCCTTTCTTAGATTCAATTTTATAACCAATTTTATCTTCCTAAATTATGGTCTAATCCACAAGAGAGACAAATCACAATCACTAGTTAGCTGTAGCAATTGGGACCGAAACTCTCACCAGCCAAGCCACACAATTAATGATGCTGACAGATGAATTTATATATATGTACAAAATATATAGATGAGAAGGGGAGGGGAGGGCCTCCTTATCACAACCACTGCCATGCATGACTTCTCTTCTTTAGGCTTCACTATCTACATCACTATTAGCCACATCTCTTCTCTCTCTTCTTTCTTCCGTTCCTTTGGTCCTTAAATTCATGCTTTTCTCCTCTGTTATCTTTGGCTCAATTTCTTGTCTGCATAATTAAATTGTTGGAATAAAGAGGTTGAAGCTGCCAGCATGATCTGGTCATGTAGTTCCTTCTTCTTTTCTTTTGTTTGAAGGATTTTCGTTATATATATATAAAAAAAAACAGAAGTCATCTTAATTTCATGTGTTTCATCGCATCAATTTTTTTTTCACGTTGTGACTGGTTTTAAGTTTTGCCTTCTTCTCTCCTTGTTTATCTCTATATTAAATCTTTGAAATGATATTCTGCAGAGTTTCAATCCTATTTCTATTAGAAAAAAAAAAATAGTGTTTGTGTTCGGAGGTATCTGTGGAAGAAATAGTGCCCTAGCTAGCTAGGTTTTGATTTCACAGGAATTAAGGATGAAGAAACTAACTCATTGATCTATCAATTGTTTTCCTTTATCAAAAAATGATCGATCAATTAATTAAGTTTCCCCTTAAATTCAAGTGAGACAAGAGGAGGAGGAGGAGGAAGTATACCTTGGTTTTATTTCATCAGATCATCTGGCAGTTTCAATCCCTCAATTCACCAACAGAACGCGAAAAGCCTGGCAGAATGCCTGTGCAAAGAGGAAACTCAAGAAGGTAATAAATGTGTTTAGAAACTATTATTTGATTAAACTTCCTTTTTATGTGTACTTACCAAATGATGGAAGTTTTAAATTTTCTGCTATCTGTTCTCGGTTGACTATGCTTATTCTCCAAGATTATTATAAACATATCCATTTTGTACATCTTACTGTTAAGTTATAAATTATTATACGAATTTAAAATCCTAGGGGTTTTTTTCTTCTTCTTCCTCCTCTTCTACTGTTCTTTGCTTGAGAAGTGATGTTCTAATGGGAACCATGAGTATCATTATCTTGTTTTTGCCGTGCATGGCTAGTTTGCCTCCTACAATTGCTGCTCTGATTCTTAACTTTGTTGCTCTGTGCATGTAAAGCCTCCCCCAACCGCCATGTTGATCGTATGCATTGCCTCCCACAGACTTTGCCTCATCCTCTAGCCTTCTCCCTCTAGGCCAGTACTGTTAGCTTCTTCCTCAATTGACATCTATAGCTTTGTATCAGCCTTTCCCATGGCTCTAACACAATTGGCCTCCAACTCTATGGCGTACGTACCTCCTCTCGAACTTTCACGCTGACCTCAAGTGTCCTTTAAAGGAAGGAAGGTCCCCCTATTAGGGTTTAGTTTTAGTTGCTTCACTTCCTTCTCAATTATAGTTTTTTTTCCCCTCTCACTCTCTTTAGCCCTTGTGAGCTTCAATTATGGTCTAGAGTTTTATCAATGACAACAAAATAGATCATTGAGCATGGATCATTTTTTTATTTTTGCTCTTCTTTTGTGTAATTAATGTTTATGTCAATAAAAGTATATTTAAAAATGAATATACTTTTTTTAGTCAATATGATGTTGTTGTTAACTAATTATGTAACCTAATAGAAAAATAGATTAAAATATATAGCTTATGATAAATGAACTCTCTTATGGATAGTCAAGAAATTTAAACTTAAACTTAGCATCATGTGTAAAAAAAAATGCCATGAGAACTCCCAAAGATTAGAACCAAAATGTTTATAGCATTATATTTTTCAGTCACAAGATGGGAGGCATCTGAGACTAAGTTAGCTCTTTCATTGTGCATGTTTAGGTCAGTTTCGACCCCAAGTGTAACTCTTTATGTCAATCTTTCCTACAAAATTATGATTGAGATTAATTGACGATCGATGATCGAAAAACAACTAACAGTGCAGTAAATTACAATTGTATCCGATCTACTTTGTGTTGCTATATTAGAAGAGAAATAAGTGAATTCATATGAAACTAGTATATCTTTGTCTGACCATGCTAAACTTATATGCCCTACAAGATTTAAGGGTGCATGCTAGATGCTATAACCGAACGTTACTAAAACCATAAAAATTATATATATATATATATATATATATATATATACATGAGAAAGATAAACGACTTTCCTTCTGGTTGGCCTATCACAAACGCTGTGACCAAGTTTCATGTAAATGCGCTTGTAACGCGTTCTTCTTCGTATATACATCTCCTTCTCGTTAAGAAACTTCTAATGATATATAAAGATAAAATTAATATATTTGAACACTGGGAGGAAAGGAAATTTAAAAAGTGGGTTGAAGGCCAAAACAAAAAACCAAATTGAATGAAAGATCG
>JBAMHZ010442478.1:0-10042 GCA_037177395.1 Alpinia galanga | reverse complement strand
CCATAACTAGACTTAGACTTCGGCTAGACCGCGATCAGATTCTAGTCCGATTGCAGTTGAAATTTGGCTGCATTATGATTGTCAGTGGCCTCAGTGCTAACGACCATAATTCGATCAAATTCCGACCACAATACGTCCAGAATCCGACTGCGGTCAGATCGAAAGAACATTGATGATGATCCTAACAAGTTCATGAGTTGGGCTATAGCGCCTATTACTCTAATGATGTACAGGAGATCCGACAACACACAACAACGAGATACTGTGCATTTCTCATTACTAGGCTGAGAAGTCGTCGCACAGTAGATGCTATATATTAAGAGAAAAATATTATCTTATACAACTCATATGTAATCATTCATGAATATTTTCATTATCCATCGTCTGATCACTTGTGTGCTATACTTCAATCTTTGAACTCAAGGAGATCCGACAGTAGACAATGAAAATGCTCATGGATGAGCTGTGTATGTTCGTGAGTACTTCTATTATCCACTGTCTAATCCCTATGGTTCAAGGATTGAGCTATAGTGCTCACCCAATCGAATGGTAAATAATAAAGATGCTCACGAATGAATTGTGTAGGATAATATTACTCTCTCTCTCTCTCTGATATATATATATATATATGCACAGTAATTCTTCACTGGTCTTTGCTTATCTCCACGGTTGCCGTTCGACCAGATTCCAACTATGATCCAATCAAAATCCAATCGAGTCTAACTAGAGAGACGTTGCACAGCAATCCTAATAAATTTAGGAGTTAAACTATAACGTCCCCATTGCTCCAATAACACACAAAAACTCCAACGACGAGCACATACAAGATACTATGCATTCCTCCTTTTGTTTAAAAATCTTGTAATAATCAATTTAAATTTTTTGTTTAAAAAAACAAAGAGAAAAAAAGTCAATTGCTTTGACCACCTTTAATGTTATTTCTTATGGAAGGAATAGAGAACCCACGGCGAGGTTAAACAAGAGCATTAAACTAAAAAAAAAAGTTTTCATAATGTTTTGTAGGCCATATGAAACCTGATTTACCGTCGCCTCCCAACACAGGCAGGCAATGAGAGAGAGAGAGATGAGACGATGAAGTGATTTTATTTATGGAAGCAACCGGAGACAAACTCATAAATCGTGAAAAGATGTCTGTCATAGATTAACTGATACGGTGTTATGCGAGCGTATGATCCTACGAAGAAGCTAACATGGTAAGATGAATCACAATCTCCCAATCACGCCTGATGTTTACATACTACCAAGCACTACTCGACCACAGTTTTTATAAATGAAGACATGAACACGCCTATTTCAGCCACAGAATCCCTCTCCAATCCAAACTATGATATCTTGACAATTCATTGCCACGCTGTATGTGAGTGTACAAATCTGGTGTCACCTCTCTTTGTTACAAATCTGGTTATCTTTTCCGGTTGCTTCGGAGAAATCAGCAGCGGCACCGATCTATCAGTCTCTCTATCTCTTAACCATGCTAATCATGGCTATTTGGTCGAAGCGACAGGCAAATGTACTTGACACTGAAGACCAAGAACACCCAATCGATTAATACTTATAATCTCCAATGGTGAGCTTCTTCTACTTTCAAAGGACATCCAAAGTAAAGCAGCAGGCACCTCCCTTTCCATGATGATCTCTTATCAATTACCATTTGCTTCATAGCTGCTTTTCTTTGGGCTCAGAGTGTGATTGGCCATGACACCATTTGTCTGTGATTGCGTTTGGTGATTCTGTTCCGAATCAATACGGGTTTTTTGTTCAGAAAACCTCACCATAATCTCATTAGAAAGTGGCGGTTGATCTCGCAGAGATTCCATATGCCTGATTGCAGGTACATCATTGCGGCAGTATCGTCGCCACATGTCTCGATATGTTGACTCTAGTCCTCGTGCAAATTTTGCTCCATCACAGACTGGCGACTTCAACATAAGTTCTCGCAGCGACATTCTTAGCTCTCCTAGAGCTGAGATATCCGAAGCCAGTTTTAATGCCAATTTGACATATTCCTCTTCTGTTTTCGCAACCAGCCGGCCCAAACCTGCACCAAATAAAACTAGACTCAGAGGACACGCACATATGCAGAATACATAAAGAGAAAAAAAAAATGAAGAACACTAATAAAACTAGATTCAAGTACGTGATACTGAAACTAGCAAATTGGATTGTCAAATAATTAGTTTAAATCCATTTGTATAGACATGCAACTACTTGAAAGATTAGCTAGAACGTGTAGTATTGATGTACATTTCTGATACGAATTTATTTTTGAATCAATTTGTTGAATTACTTCCAGTGCTATGTGTCCAGAAATTTAACCATTGATATATTCATAAATTTAAACAAGCATGATCCAAAGCCACGTTTATAGCATAAGACATGCACATAGAGAATACAAGCCAAACTACAAAATCAGACTCAGATCAGTACTAAACAATATACATATCAAATAATTCTTACCAACTTTAGTGAGAAGGCTGACACCGACATTATGAGCATGAACGGAACCCGCCATTGTGACACAAGGAACTCCCATGAACAGTGACTCACAGGTAGTAGTTGTTCCTGCATATGGAAATGTATCCAAGCTGCAAAAGCAGGAAGTCATTCTTAAATAAACCATAACAAGGTAAGACTAAGCGAAGTAACAAATCTTGAACACAGACCGCACAAGTAATAATAATTCTACTTCATTGTGTTCATTAGATGTTTAAATTTCATTTCTTTCATTTTCGCCCAATTTGGGCAGAAATAAAATAGAGCAGTTGGAAGGAATCATATTCCTCTCACCTTTTATTTCTTTTCATGTACACAGAACAATTTGATAGTTTCACTCTATTTCCTTAATTTTCTTTCTTATTTCCATCCAAGAAAACACAGAATTAGTGGACTATGTACTAAATTTATTATTGAGGATATAATAGTGATATTTTGAAATTGAACTTGTGTAGAGAAAATCAAGACCTGCAATGTGCTCTTCTAGATCAATATTATGAAAAAGCAGACAAAGAAGCAAAAAGGAAAGAGTATACAGATATTATTAGGAGACGACACAGAAGTTGGACAAAGAAAAAATTGTTTCTTCATAATCAACTCGGTTAAAGTTTGGCACTGGTATCCACAACTAAAGTTTGACTTTACTAAAAAGATAACAGTAAACTTGTGGAAGTTCCAAATGGTAAAAGTATAAACAGTATGCATTAGCGAGTTGCATTTGCCTAAGAAACTATAAACCCTGAGCATCAAAAAGTTAGTTGAACTTTAAAATAATTCTTCACTTGAAGACAGCTTAATTTCTTGAACAATAAAAAAGAACTAACATAAATCAGATTTTAATGCACTTTTTTTTTGATGAAATGGAAAGGAAATTCACCAAAAATAAGGGCACAAAATATAATTAGGCAAGTTTTAGGCATAAAGTATATTAGTGTTACATGCGCATTGATTTTTTACACTGGGCAGATTTTAGACTTACAGCAAAAACAAGTTACATGGACCTAGTCCATCCATTTTTGAGTTAACAAATATTAAAAATCCTTGTTGAGTTACATGGAACTAGTCAAGCAAACTGTGTTATCAAGAAACTAATTAATGTTTAAGTTGCATGGTAAATTCATTTACTTGTCTACGAACCTTAAAATTGTTAATCAGATTTAAGGACACATTACATAATAAAAAAAAAATAGCAAATGGGAATAGACATGCTGCCAAAGTTGTCTGAATAAAGATGGATTCTTGTCAGAAACAAAGTACAAGGACTAAAGTTGAGTCAATGTTTCACCTTATATCCATCAAGGAATATGCTTGCATGTGATCATGGTTAAGAAGGATAAGAGGCAATAGATCAACTCGCAAGGATTCCAACCCCATCTGCTCCAATGTAGAGAGAAATTTCTGCCTAACACTATCGCAACAGAAAGGTTTGCACTTGACAACGAGTCTAGAATTGGGAACTGCACATAATATAGTTGCCCAAACTCGCAATACTTTTGGTGTTATCTGAAGAAAATAAATAAAGCAAAATTTATATGATAGCTTTAATTTAAAAAAAAATAATTAATAAATAATATAATTTTAGGTGCTACCTTAGCCAAATTATTAAAGCTTCCAAAGGTGATAAAACCATTGGAAAGAGCCGGTGTTGGTGAAACAGGACCAGCCTCAGGAGAAGGTGTATAACAGAGAAAACAATCTGGGAGACGAACTAATTCTTCAACATTCCTGCCAAAAATATTATCCCACACTGATTAGCCATTAACATTAGCACCAAATTGGCAGTCTTTATATGTTAAAAATGACATAATTTAAGACTTACTTTTGGGTTGAATTAAGTGGATCAGTTAACTCGTCTGTTATTCGATAATCAATTGTTGGCAAACCAGTTGTATTTGGGTAACCAATCCATGTTACCTAACAATCATCATAGACCACCAATAATAAGAACAACAAGCTAGTAGAATACTGGTAACCTAAATCCTACTAAGCTGTGAACATGAAAGAAAAGCAGGAAGCAGGGAAACAGGAAACCCCATGAAGAAAGAAAAGTACTTCATGAGTCGCTGAAATCCCCAAGGGGTGTTGAGCATCAGAAGATGAATATTTTTGCAATTGCTGAAAATAGCCACATAATGCTGAAAATAAATAATTTGACAACTATTACCTGGACTGGAGCAGGCCGGCAAGCCATCATGCCCAATTTATTATTTGCAGTGTGTCCAGTAAGCTCCACTAATATATCAACTTTATCATCTCTAACCATGGTAGCTACCCTTTTCTCATCTATACCATAAATATCTCTCCACAGACCACCCTTTTTCAGAACTCTATCCTTAAATTTAAGTGTCTTCGCGTCTGCCTAAAGAATCATACCAAGTAACAAATCAGCAACAGGAAAATGGTTATTCAAAATGCAAAGACAAGAATATTCAAGAAGAAAAAACAGAAAAGGAAAAGACTTGGCCACACTCCCACATGAGGAAAAGGTGCAAGGAGAATGATTCGACTAAACAAATATAAGAAGAAAAATAGAAATAAGGAAAAGGAGAATCTTCACCTTTACAACAGCAGAGTATACAACCACCTTATAGTTTGCATAGTCATGGTGACAAAGAGGTGCTTCAATGAAATAGGAAACAGAGTGAGTAAAATAATCAGGGGACACGTATCCAACTATCAGTGGTCGGTCCAAGTCTTTAGGATTATCCCAAGTGGTATATTGCACATGGTGATTCATAAAGCGCCTTCCCCATTCCCTGAGAGACAGTTTAACTTAGAACCAAGTCATATAAAGTATATGAAAAAGCCTAGAGCAACCAAGGAATAAACTTATTCAAGAAACTATAGGCAAATACTGACAGTCATGTAGTTGATATACTTCAAAAAATTATGCTAATCCTAATTCCAGAAAAATAATGAAACCTTAAAATAAAAATATGACAAGTAAACACTGGATTACAAGTAACTATCAGAACAATAAACCTTTCCCAAATAAGTAAATAAAATAACTTATTTTTATTTATAAAAAATGAAAAAGTTTGTGCTTTTAAAGAAAAATCACTCTAATGGATGATGCAAAAACAATCAAATGAAGCAAGACTTCTGGTTAGGAAATTGCTACTACCTATGCGCCTCAAAAAGTTTATCATCTGAACCCACATCTATGTAGTTCATTGCCAAGAGTCGATTCTGCAAAACTGCATACAGATTAGAGAAGAAGTATTTTCACCAGGTACTGGACTGGTACCTGGTTCATTAAGATGACAATCAACAGTAGTAATTGAATAGGTAAGCAATGCAACTTAAAGATATAGGGTTATCCCATTAGAGCAAAAGCAATCAAAAATTAAGAAAATTGTGCTTCCAGAATAGTAGATCTCTTCCACTGCTTCACCACTCTAGCCTCGCCTTTTCCATCTCAATCAGTAAGTTTTTTTATTCAATTTTGGCAGATTTCTTACTATGTTTGTTAATTTATGATATCTCCTTGATCTTTACCCTAGAATTTCTCGGTCATATGAATGTTTATGCGATATCTTGAGCAAAATCAGCTCAAATTTAGTCAATCCAGATCCAATTCGGCCAGGCAGATTGAGACCAGTTGATTCTTCAAACTATGTTTTGCACTTGGTTTAGAAAAAACTATTTAATTATGGATAACCAGCTGCGATTTTAAGGATCATAGTTTTGACAATTACAAAAAAAGACATAATAAACAAAAAACTAAAGCAAATTAAAAATTCTGTATAAAGGAGAATGCTAAGATGAGTGTGCACTAGAAAGTTAAAATTAATAATAATAGTATCCGAGAGATATTTAATTTTATATATGAAAAAAGAAGGCACAAACAAAAAAAACATTTGCATACACCCATGTCCTTTTGTCATCGAATGGTAAGAAAACTCAGAACATTGTGAAGAGGGAGATATAAAGGAAGCATTTGGTTTTTTAACAATATGTCAAAAAAATAATTTAAATAAGATACTGCGGTCATCTGCATCAAAGTCCCAAACAAACCTTCATTATATTGATTATTATACTGGAGAATAGGGAAAGGGTATAAAGACAAACAATAAGAACTGACTGCAATGGAAAACAAACAAATGGTTTGTTGCTATAGCATTGTACCAGCCAGGTGGCAGTTCAATATTCTCGATTTGTAGGTATGACATGATGCCATAACATGCTTACTCCCAGAGAAAAACAGGACAGATTTGGAACCAGCATACCAACTGTTGACATTAGGTGTCAGGGACAGTCCATTATGCTAGCCCTAGTCAGATGGGAGCTTGGTATAGTTCAAAAGTCACTTGAAGTATATGCATAATAGACTTGGTTTATGACATCAAGAAACAAGCAAAGAGTTCACATCTTGGAATATGAAAATATATATGATGAGAATGTGAAGAGCTACAAATCCAAAAAAAGCATGTTACCTGACCAGCATTACGTGAATCAGGATCTATCTGGAGACATCTCTCATAAGCCTCGATAGACAGAGTAATACTGCCCACATCTCTGTAGAGGACCCCTAAACAAGAAATATAGTGAGAGTACAAAAGAAATTTCTCACAGCAACTCTAAAAGTTATCAACAAGAAATATAATATAGCTGTGATCCGTTGATATAATCATTTACATAAATCTCATAGAATATGATACTCACTACAGTACCAAATAATCTAGAAGAACTATGGAAACCCTCTGATAAAAAGATATCAACAAGAAATATAATAACAGCAATGAATTGATATAAGTATTTACATACATCAACTGGTATAGGATAACTAAAAAAAAAAGAGTCCGATGCACGAAGCTTTCACCATGTGGGCTCTCAGGAAAGAATCTATTGTAGGCAATCTTATCCTGTTTTGCAAGAGGCTCTTTCCAAGACTCGAAGTCATGACCTCTAGATCACAAGGAAGTAATTTTACCGTTACGTCAAGGTTCCCCTTCTAATATAGGATACTATTGTACCAAATAATCTAGACCAAATTGCAGATTTATACCAAAACCTCTAACAGAAGAGCTGAGACACCTCTAGTCAGACAACAATGAGAAGCTAACAAGACTCATATTCTATCAGATTCTATTTGCAAAATCCTAAAATTTCACATACATATCTTCCCTTAGTTACCATAAAAGGCATTAGGTTCCTAGGATAGTGAAATAAGGGAGGCTCATAAGCATTTAAAACTTATTTTAAGTGCCAACCACTCTGGACTTTCTAGCATCTCAGGAGGGCCAGAGCAAAGACACATCTTCAAAACATAATCCTAAGTGATAAAACAAAGATAGAGCACAAATGAAGAGAATAGATGCACAACCAACCTAAATTATTGTATGCTTCAGCATATGTAGGATTTGCAATGATGGCTTTTTCAATCATGCTGGCAGCTGCATCCATTTTACCCTATAGAGAAGCATGTCATTTTTGCAATAATGTCAACTTCCTGGTATAAGTCATTTTTGAAAAATAGTAAATTCACATAACAATTTCACAAGTAATCCATGATCTAGATGGTTATACCTGAACAGTGAAGACCACACCGAGATTATTTAGCGATTGAGAGAAGTTTGGTTTAATAGATAAAGCCGTCTAGAGAAAAAAACTAAGTGTCAACAGAAATATCAGGAGCAATATCACACCATAGATAGGGATATATCAAATTTTTTAATATGGAGGACTTAACAACAGAACATGCCTGGTAACATTCCACCGCCTTTTCCAGATTGTCTCTGTCCTTATAGATAACTCCCAGGTTATTGCAAGCCTCCGCACAATTGGGATTGAAGTGCAATGCAAGTTCATAAAACACAATTGCCTTCATGAATATTCAGACTCAAGTGTCAGAGATTATCTTGCAGGAAGCAAGAGATAGTAAAACAAAGGAAACACAAACAACGACAGTTGTTAGATGACTCTATAATAAGCTACAGACGGCCTATGCTTTGATGAAGCCCTGTAAAGGATTTAGCAACTCATCACACTTTCCACAAGATGCAAGATATTGTAATGTATAAGACTAACCTTATCAAATTTCAGCATTTCACCATATGCAACACCAAGATTATACATCGCATCAGCATAGTGCCAATTGTAAAATAAAGCTTTTTTGTAATATGCTACACCTTGGTTTATATCACCCTCAAGTTTTACCTGAAAATGTAAGGTATCAAGTAAAGGAACTCTAATTAATTTTAAAATAAGTTGTAATCTGTAATCATTGAATGGAGGGAAAAAGTTGACAGTAGCAGAAAGACCTGACATCACTGCATGCAAAATTAATTTCATAGTTGTAAAAAAAATTAAAGTAACAAATTAAACAAACAGTAAGTGCACAATTGATTCCTCAAGATTACAGAAGCACTTAATATGAGAGAAGAAATTGACTTGTCAAGCAGATAACCAAATTCAGTATTTATACACTTACCACATTAGCGATTTAAAGAGCTATTTCATACTCTACTTTCTTGATTTCTAACATTAGCTAGTAGGACTAAAGATTCAATTTATCAGGACACTTTGATCTTCAATAAGACTAGATAAATATTAATTTGGTCCAGGAGCATAAGATCTGTGTTAATATCAGCCTCATCCAGAACTTTATGTTTTTAGGCTAATTACCAAATGCAGTCAAACACTTGCCTCATTCAAAATTCAAAGGAGCTACCAATAGTCCCTTTTCTTCAATTGTTAATATTAATTTGTAGGACTAAAGATTCAATTTATCAGGACAATTTGATCTTCGACAAGACTAGATGAATATGTAAAATTTGTCTTGATATTTGAACTATCATCCCATGTGACCAATAAAACAAGGTTCCTTCTTTTAATCACTAAATTATACACAGCTGATAAAGTTTAGAACTAGCCTGTTCATATAGATGAGTCATCACCAAACAATCCTCTGCAATATAATCGCTGGCTAATGAATTAATGCAAAGACAGATATAAGAGACTGCATGATTTTTAATAAGGAAATCTACTCTACAGTGGTATATCCTGATCAAGGCATAATATGGTTTCAAGGTTCAATCCTTGCAAAAATTTTCAATTTTTTCATAATATTTTTCCTATAGTACCTCAACAGCTGAAACATGGCTGGGCAAATCTTATTCTAGTGCTTTAGGTGAGTTGTTCCATTGTAACCTGATTCTCACAGGCATGAGCTAGGAAAAAGCATCGATACCAAGGTAAAAGAATCCTGACCTACAGGAACTTTTACAAAATTCAAACTGCTTTAACCATACAAATCCTACCAAATTTTGAATTGATGGGCTTCACTTCAAATTTTCAGTCCAAGTTCAAATTATGCTGATGATACATCAATAAAAAAGATTACAAAATAAAGTGCACAAGCCAAAGATAAGGAAAACAGAATCCGAGAGGAATTATGAAAATGGGTACAAAGAACACTGCTACGAGAACTTTAATCGAATAAAAAACAAGTAACAGGAACACAACATTGAAATCAAAATAATGAAACAAGACAGAAGCAAAGATTGTTCTAAGATGCAGAAACCTC
>JBAMHZ010442457.1:0-10043 GCA_037177395.1 Alpinia galanga | reverse complement strand
ATGTAAGTTTTCCCCTCCTCTTCCCTTCCTTCCCTTTCCATTACTTACACCTCTCTCACCCCATCCAAACAAAGCCTAAGAAAAAATGTGGAATCGCCACGTCCTCCATTGCTGCTTTTATGTGTGGAGAAAAATAAATTAGGTATTAGGTAGCCAGTACAGAAATATAGAGTCATTGGTAGTCTGACGGTGAACTCCAGAAATTGACTTCTTATCCTTTTAAAGCTTAACACGACTGTACTGACCATCTGAATTAGCTCTGAAGACTAATAAAGTTGACTCTAAGGATTCAATATGAGGTAATCATATAAGGATTCTAAGGAATTGAAAAATCTTGCTGAGCAAGGTGGACTTTAAGATGAGGATTGAGGAGCATGGAGTTGGTGAATATTTTGAGGCAAAACATTTAGTCATGCAAAAGTTTTGGAGGCAAAGCCTTCTGTGCAAATGGTTGAACATAGGTAGTGTATGGAGGCGTTGGACATGTGATGTGAAGACCTAGAGCAGCATCGTTATGGACGATGTAGAGATGAAGACTTGAAAGATTGTGAACAATGAGAAATATGTATACAAATTGATGCGGTTTGGATTTTCGGTCCTCGTAGATGACATGAGAATGAAGTTTTCTCCAGGCCGTAACAGTAAAAAGGATCCTTCCTTCTCTTTCTTTCCTGTTAAAGGCAAGGCTAAAAGAAACAGTCACCGGAGTACTCCGGTTTTACGGCCCTGCCTTGGTCAAGGCCGGAATGTGGTAGGAAAGAAGAAAAAGAAGAAAGCTGAAAAGTAGAGAGTGTAAAGAGTTGAGAGTTTTCTTATCCGTCTGCCTTTTTTTTACCTTCCCCCCCCCTTTTTATCGCTTTCCGGAGGGATCTTTTCCTCTGCCACATCCTTTTCCCACGATCCCTCTCCTCCTTCTGACGCGGAGACGCTTGCGTTCCTGGTGGCGTCGTGCAGGCGACAGATGGCAGGATGGGAGAGGCTGAAGGCGTCGTGGGGAGGAGGATGTAGGAGGAAATGGGATGCTCGCGCCAGGCCGTTAGAGAAGACATCTTTCCTTTTGGAGTAAGGGATGTCCTTGGCATGATATCGCGAGTAGCTGTCCTTTTCGTCTTGCAACCTCGTATGAGGCAGCTTCTTACCCTCTATGCGCAGGTGTCCTTCGTGAGGGCTTTCTCAAAAAAGATATGAGGTTCCCCGTTCCGCCGATCGGTCCTGCTGTTTCTCTAGGGTTCATTTGCTGACTGGGCTGGCCTGCCTCAACTCGGGGACTTAGATTTGCCGGCTGAGCTGAGCGATCCCAGCTTGGGAATGCAACGGGTTGATTGAGCTGGTCTGCTTCGGCTCGGGAATGAGGCTGGTCGACCGAGCTGGTCTGCCCCAGCTCGGGAATGAGGTTGGTCGACCGAGCTGGTCTGATGCTGTCTCCTTCTAATTTGACTCTTCGGGGATCCAGTTCGGTAGCCTAAGAAAACTCCGTTGACTTTCTTTGACTCTTATTATTTTCATCTCCCTTCTTGTTATATGCGTTATGTAAATGTGATTAATATGAAATGAAAATATAATAGTATCAAATGATAAAATTAGATATAACAAAAAAATTAATTTAGAATGTTCTATCTAGAGAACATGTGAAAGTAGTTTTTCTTATTATTTTGAGAATTAACTATCTTGCCATCATTGTTCTTGTATTTGCAGGGCTAACAATGGAAGTTGGATTTTGACTTTAACCATGTAAATAAACAAGTTTGACATGAATTTAATAAGCAAAATTCCTAAAGTTTAAGTTGTTCTAAAACTCTTTTGATATTCGAGAAATGGCCCCTCCACGTTAGCAAACCTAAGCATGCATGCAGCCACATTAGCATGTATATATGCAGGGTGCTTGGCAGCCTGGCATCCCAGCTGCGATGCCTTGAACACCTTGACTCATCCATTCAAGTGACTCGACTATCCAAGGTCCCCATATGACTCAATTATTGATCCCCATGTGATTTAGTCGGTCGGATTCCTTATATGAGTCGATATTCGAGTTCTCTAAGTTAGCTTGAATATGTCTACCTAGGCTAAACTGTTACTGAGGGTGTGTTTAATTTGGGGGGAGTGACATATAATTTTAATCATGTGATTATTAGGTAATTGCATAATTAAAGTTATAGCGAATGAAACATAATTTATATTGTTTGGTTCAATCATAATTCAATAAAAAAGTATTTGTTTAGAGATTTTAAAGTATAACGTAGTGTAATAATTTATTATATTATCCTTGATTTAATTGTAAGATTTTATTTATTCTAACATATTAATATTATTATCGGTGATCGGTAGCGGCCAGCGGTTAACAATTGGTGATCGACGATCGGTGATCGGTGACAACCAGTGGCGACCACCGACAGTCGGTGACAGTTAATGGCGGTGGTGGGTGGCGGCAATGGACGAGCGGACGACGCCGACGATGGGCGGCGGCGGGTGGCGACGGGCGACCGATGACGATCGGTAGGCTACGGCCGAGTAAAAATCTCAAAGGGTATTTTTATCTCAAAAGATAAAAATCGAAAGATAATTTTAGAAAAAGAATTTTATAATCCCGGGAATCAATAAAAACTAAGCTTCTCGGAGATTTTTCAATTTCCCTATCCATAATCCTTTTGCTAATGTGATATGACGTATTAGACATTATTCATTATTTGATAATCCTGAACCAAATGAAATTTTTATTGATAATCTTGAATGGATATCTAAGATTATTAATAACTATCCCGAATTAAACGCACCCTTACAATTATCAAGTTGGCATAATCGTAATCTAAATGTGGCCTTCGACTTTTTGATCCTTGCTTATAATGGCCGAGTAAATTGACACCAGTTGCATCAAGATTGGTCATTATAATGGACAATAAAATTCAAATTTCGAGAAAATCATAGACATGATCTCTGTGAATATTTCTTTTATAAATGTTGAGGTGCACAAACCTTCTATTTTATTTGAACTCTAGAATTTCTATGCATTTGTTTTCAAATTCCCTTCGATTAACCTAGGAATTTAAGTATCGAAGGGGCTTTTGCCGAACAACCCTATCAACCTTTGTGTGTTGATTTATGCAAGAGCATTATCATCGCATGATGATGGAGAACAATCAATACGCATTCAGAAAGATGACAAGTCTGATCACATTATTGTTGGAAAAAGCTTTGTTATCAGCGTCTATAAGACAAATTTTAGGCACATCATCTATTATTATCTTTATTTTTACTTCAAATATTTAGATATAGTATGACTATATCTATATTAATAATATTATTTGGATTTAATGTTTTATAATATCTTATATGTTCCAGAGCTCTAAGTTGCCTATGCTATTTTAAAAGCGAATAATTTGTATTTTTTGAATTAATCATACAATCAAATTGTAGGGATAATATTGTTTAGTTAAGTTCAATAAAAGTTTGATCATGACTAGAGATAGAACGGTAAGTATTTAATAAATAAGTTGGAATAAAGTTATAAACACAACTTGGTAAAAGTTAGGCCATTCAGTATTAGACAACTTAATAATACAAACACTACTTAATTCTACTAAAGACAATTGGAAAGGACAAAGTCTACTAAAGTGAGACATCTTAATGATACAAATGCTATTCCATTCTACGTAAAACAATTGGGAAAGACAAAGTCTGATAGATTATCATGGATTGACCTGTAAATAAATAGATATTAAAAATCAATAATGTTTATATTATTAATTTAATCTTTTGACCTTTTTTTTAAAAAGAATTTTAACAACTTTTATATGAGTTCATTTAATCTCCAATTTTTAAAGAAATATATATATTTTTATATTATTTCTTATAATTTTATATACACCTAATAGTGACCTATATTAAGAAAAAAATTGATGGTACTTACATTGGCATTCTACTTTCTCATGGAAATTCCTTCATTCACCTATAGAATCTCATTGATCTTGTGAAGGTGGAGGACAAACATGCATTGTTGCATAGGATTCTACGAGGAGGAAGATCATCTATGACGAGTTCTCTTATCCGAGAAACCCTCTACAACCTCTTGATTTCCTATTTGATGTGGATATGATTTAGTCTACGAGACACATCAAAAAGTAGATGATATGAGTATAACTCGTCTAAGAGATTCACAGAGAAGTAGAAAATAGAAGAGTTAGCGATATAACAAAACATAGAACGAAGCAAATCAGAAGCAGAACGACTCGAAAAGTCAGGAAGCAGTATGAGTCAAAGAGAGAAGTGAGTCGAGGAGTCGAAAAGCAGTATGAATCAAGAAGCGAAGTGACTTGAAAAGTCGGAAAGCAAGGTGAGTTAGGAGCAAAGTGACTTGGAAAGACAGGAAGCAGTATGAGTTATGTAATGAAATGACTCAGAGAGTCGAGAAGCAAAGAGAGTCAAGAGCAAAGCAACACGGGAAGATGAAAAGTAGGGCGAGTCGGGAGTGGAGCGACTTGGGAAGACAGGGATCACAAAGAGAATTCCTCTCCATGAACTGCTACAACTAGCCCCCTAATGGCCTATTTTAATGATGACTCACATACACCTAACACGTCAGGTGGAGATTTCTTGCAAAGGTTGTCCCCTAATAGCCTACCAAAGGGCATCACAAGAGAATAGTCATGGATGAAGAAGATACCTCGGAGATGTTGTATAAAAGGAAGTTGAGGTAAAAAGAAGGGCTCTGAGTCTTGAGATTTTGGCTCTCGCCCTGACATTTTTGCTACAACATACTTTTTATATTTATCTTTTTCTTCTTCTTCTCTGTCTGACTTAAGCATCGAAGGGCCATAAGCCAGAGCATTGGCGACCATCTGACTCGTGTTATAGTGGACAAGGTATTGTTGCAGCCGTTAGAACCCTACATTTCCCAAAGACTCGTCGAAAGGTATCTAAAGTAAAGCAACCACATCAGTTGGCACCATATGTGGAAAACTCTGAGCGAAGACATTGAGAATGCAATAAAGAAAGGTTCCCTCTTCTTCCTCTGCTACGGAGGAGACTCTCATAACATTAACTCGCGGCCAGCTAGTGACGATCATCTAGAAGGCTGTAGAGGAGGCGATGCCCCAAGGAGCAAGGAAGATCAATACGCCTCCTCTCAATTTATTGAAAGAAAGGGGAGGCCCATTCGGCATAAGGGAGGAATTTCTCCTTGTCCTTTCAGCTCCAAACAAAAGGAAGAGGAAGGAAGTATAGGAGGAGTCAGCAGTGGAAAAAGATCACACACTAGCTTGGGTAGCCTCTCAGGTGATTAGTGGCGATCAAGAGGAGAGACGCTCGGCGGCATATCAACCTTGGAGAAAGTCATCTCCATTCATGGAGAAGATACTACTAGAAAGACTTTCCTCCAACTTCTGAGCCTCTCACCTAGGAGAATATGATGATGCAACCGATCCTGAGGAGCATCTCTGTAAGTTTAAAAATGTGGTGTCCTTGCACTAATATTCCAACGTCGTCAAAAGCAGAGTATTTGTCACTACTCTAGTGGGTTCGACTCAGAAGTGGTTCTAACTCCTTCTCCCAGGAACAATGACTGACTTTGATGACCTTTGTGATGCTTTCCTGAAGCATTTTGCCAATTGTAAGAAGTATCAGTAGACTACCTTTAGTCTATTTAATATGAAGCAGGTGTCGACTGAGCCCTTGAGGTGATACATTCAGTGCTTCACTCGTGCTACTCTAGAAGTGTCTACTATCATCCTCAAGGTGTAGATGACGGTCATTTCTCAAGGTTTGCAAGACGTGGACTTCTTTCGGTCCCTAATAAAGAAGTCACCTACTGGATATGAAGAGTTGTTGGGACAAACTGAGAAATATATTAACATGGAGAAAGCCCAAAATGCTAGCCTATCGATGAAGGGACCCACTCCCGAGTTAAACCCAGCGGGGAAGGTCAATGCCGCTCGAGTGGCCCCCATGGGACCCGAGAAGTAAAAGCCTTTCCTGACCTTGACTGCCTAGAAGTCTATGGCCATCATGATGGCCGACACCCCTCACCGACCCCTCGCTGCTTTGGATAGGGATGTGGAGGTGTACGAGTAGCATTGGATACTCCGACAAATCAAGGGCTATAGTGGAATCCCTCACAACCCTCCTACTCAATATTTCTATACATACCATGGTGAATATGGTTAATCTAGCGATAGTTGTCAGGGCTTAAAGGCGGAACTGGGGAGGGTCAGGCTAGATCATCCTCATCTGCACCCATATTTGGAGTTCTGCCCTAGAGGAGCCAGGGTGCCACCAACCTTCCATCCAAGGCCACCCATGCGACGGGGTCCTTATGTGTATCGGAGAGGAAATTGAGGAGAAGGAGCATCAAGGGGGCCAAGGGAGAAAAGATAGGGTAGTGAGGCATCCCCAGCCATGGAGAACACCCTAGCCCTAGGAATCATCAATGTCATAGCAGGAGGACCAATGGATGGTGATTCCAACTGAGCCTGCAAGGTCCACACTCGACTGAAGAGTCTCTCTTCATCTGAGAAGACCGGTTCATTCAGGAGTATCCCCGCCCCATCAATTTTGGCCTGGAGAATATATGTCAATGTTTGACTTCATTGGACACGTGGTTCATCCAGTTGGGCAGATCACTCTGCCCCTGACACTCGGTGAAGGATGGACCCGAAAGATGGTGATGACCCCCTTCCTTGTGGTGGATGCACCGTCAGCCTACAACGACATTTTGGGCCTACCTTATCTATCAACTTCATGACAGTGGTTTCCCCTCTTCATCAGAAGCTGAAATTTCCAGTCAGACACTTGGTGGGGGAAGTCTGGGGAGACTAGAAGATGCGAGAGATTGCTATGTGCAATTGATCTGGGAGGATCAGAAAAAGCACGCTTCTCATGCATGGAGGTTGAGATCAGCTGGTTTTGAGGTGTATATGCTAGAAGAAGCGGATCCGAGGGGTGGTGTTATGGAGGAAGGGGAGCTTATTGAGATCGGGAGGGAAAAGATGACTCATATAACGAACTAGCTAGAGCTTGAGGTGAAGGTAAAGCTCATGGTCTACCTCCAGAAGAATGAGGACATCTTTTCTAAAGATGTCCATGACCTTATGGGGATTGCACCGAGTGTTGCAGAAAACTACCTCAACATTAATCAAGGATCTTGGCTTGTCAAGCAAAGGAAATGACACTTTGAGGTAGAGAAAGACAAAGTCATTGTGAAAGAGATAAAGAAACTGTTAAGGGCAGGGCACATTACGAAGATTCAATTCCCTGAGTGAGTTTCTAATATAATATTAGTTCCCAAGCCCTCGGGCCAATGAAGGATGTGTGTAGACTTCTGCGATCTTAATAAAATACGTCCTAAAGACTGCTATCCCTTTCCTCATATCGATTAACTAGTAGATTCCACACCAGATCATTAGGTCAT
Organism: Alpinia galanga; assembly: GCA_037177395.1. NCBI lineage: Eukaryota > Viridiplantae > Streptophyta > Magnoliopsida > Zingiberales > Zingiberaceae > Alpinia > Alpinia galanga. Next base: position 2,644 of record JBAMHZ010442457.1, on the reverse strand, counting down.
ATCCTTCATAGATGCTTATCAAGGCTATCATCAGCCCCCTTGGTCCGAGAGGATAGGACTCATGTCAGCTTTGTTATGTCAGGTGCTTATATGCATACATGATAATGTCATTCGGATTAAAGAATGCAGGAGTCACATACCAAATGTTTATGGATTGAATTTTCACACACCAGAAGGTAAAAAATATAGAAGTATATATGGATGATATTTTGGTGAAGTCTTGTCTTGTCGCCAGCTTGATCCTTGATCTGGAGGAAAACTTTGTCACACTAAAGCGGTATAACATGAAGCTAAATTCAAAGAAGTGTGTGTTTGGGGTGCACAGTGGAAAGTTCCTTGGAAACATAGTGACAGAGAGGAGGATTAAACTCAATCCCAAAAAGATGCAAGCTCTTCGCGACATGCAATCTCCAAGCAATCTGAGGGAGACACAAAGGTTAGTTGGGAGGATTGTGACATTGTCTCGGTTCATATCTAGGTCAATGGATCGAGAATTGCCTTTCTTCAAGATACTTTGTAAAGCAGTCCAGTTTCACTAGGACGAATGGTGAGAATAAGCCTTTCGGGAGATAAAGCACTATTTATCCTATCTCCCTACTTTGTCCAAGCCTAGTGAAGGGGAGTGGCTCTAGGTGTATTTGACAATATCCAAAGGGGCTATCAGCTTAGTGCTGCTGCGGAAAAAAGGTGCGTGTAGCAATGACCCATATATTACACGAGTTATATCCTGAAGGGGGCCGAACTGCGATATTCTGAGTTAGAGAAGCTATCGTATGCCTTGGTGCTCACAGCCCAGAAGCTATACCCCTACTTCCTTGCACATATGGTAACCATACTCACCAACAATAATTTGGGATGAGTACTAACCAAGGTGAATTTCTTGAGGCGACTAGCAAAATGGACCATGGAGTTAAGAGAGTATGACTTGTATTATTTTCCTAGAACTATTATAAAAGCTCAAGCGTTAGCCAACTTCTTGGTGAATCCTGAGCTAAAAGGTCGAGAAGAGGAGGAGAGATCATAGTCCCCATGGCAAGTGTTTGTGGATGGCTCAGCTGGGGTGCAAGGAAGTGGGATTAAAATACTCCTTGTATCCCTTTCGGGTGATGAGACTCAGATATCCATCCGACAGATTCAAGGCCTCCAACAATAAAGCCAAGTACGAAGTCATCTTATTGGGGTTGCAAGCTGCCCGAGCAGTGAGAGCCACCTAGGTTCATATTTACTCAGACTCACAACTGGTGTCATCTCAAATACATGAGTCTTTTACTATCAAAGATGAGTGTATGACAAAGTACGTGGGGACATGTGAATATATACAGGCGCAATTCTTAGAAGTGAAGTTGTAACAAATTCCTTGGGAAGAAAACAGCCCAGTTGATGAGTTGGCTCAGCTGGCCAGTTTCTTGACCGAGTGGGCCTCTCAGGATCCTTTATATCTGGAGTCGGGCACCCCTTGTCCAGTCCAAGAGAGATAAATGCTATCCTGGAAACTCAGAATGCATAGATGAAGGAAGGAAGATGCCTAATTGGAGGACAGAGTTAGAGGCATATCTAAAAGTAGTAGTCTTGCTGGATGATTCCAGGAATGCCGCTGCGATGGTAGGAAGAGCGAAGCACTTCGTATTAATGGAGCGTGTTTTTATAAGCAGTCATATGGAAGATCTTTGTTGAGATGTCTGGGATTAGAAGAGGTTGAAGGAGTCCTCAGAGAAATTCATGAAGGTTATTGTAGCAATCATCTTGGAAGCAAGGCCCTGGCTCAGAAAGTTATCCTGCTGGATATTTCTGACCTACACTATCCTAGGATGCAACTTAGATGGTGAAGACCTGTCGCAATTGCCAAATACATAGTAATAGATCGAAATGACTAGCGGAGTTCATGAGGGCCTCTGTGGCGTCCTGCCCTTTCAACTAGTGAGGGTGGATATTGTCGGACTTATGCCAATGACATCTAGGCAGAGGAAGTTCTTAATCGTAGCCTTGGATTATTTCTCCAAGTGGGTCAAAGCAGAGCCCTTGACAAACATCACTGAGAAGGTGATCATACAATTTTTTTGAAAAAGTATACTATGCCGATATAGAGTGCCTCGGCGGTTGATCAGCGATAATGATTGCCAATTTCAAGGTTGTAAGATACAAGAGTGGTGCCAGGACTTTCGAATTGAGCAGACCTTCACCTCTGTATTGTATCCCTGATTTAATGGGCAAGTAGAAATGACAAATAGGATCATTGTGCATGTGTTAAAGACCCGACCGGAGGTCGTTCGGGGTAACTGAGTGGAAGAATTACCCAGTGTTCCGTGAGCTTACAAAACTACTCCCAGGAATACCACGAGGGAAATCCCCTTCAGCATGGTGTATGGAATGGAGACGGTCATTTTTGCAGAAGCAGTCCTTCCAAGCGCTCGAGTATAAGCTTATGATCCCCTCAGCAATGAAATGCAGAGGAAAGTCGAGTTGGACCTAGTTGAGGAGCGTAGAAAACATGCTCTAATTTGCATGGAAGCTTATCGGAGAAGGGTATAATGAGCCTTCAACAAAAGGGCAGTGCAACGTTGTTTCAAAGTTTGACTAAAAGACCAAGCTTGTGAGGGAGTACGAGATGAAAAAGAGGGGGGGGGGGGCTGCTCGAGGAGTGGTA
>JBAMHZ010442447.1:0-10043 GCA_037177395.1 Alpinia galanga | reverse complement strand
CGGATCTTAACTTCGTCAAAAAGCGAGGGCAGCCCTGAAGAAGCAGCATACCACTGACCAGCCAGTTGATCAGCTTGTATCGAACGACTGTTGCTGCTGCTTCCACTGTCATAGTTGAAATAAGAACCGTTCCACAACTTTGCTTCAAACACAGATTTGGCTTTCAAAAATTTGATCTTGCATTTTTCAGCAAAAGGGCGGTCACCTAGGCATTGAGCCATTGCCGCTGCAGCTTGAAGAGCAGCAAGCCAAAGACAACCGCAATACGCACTGATACCATGTACTGTCCATGCATCGTATGTCTGATCTGGGAATCCATCGTTCTCGATCAGGCCATCACCATCACGATCAAACTGATCCATGTAATCTATGGCGGCACAAACTGCAGGCCACACATCCCTTCCAAAAGACATGTCACCTGTTGCAGCAAAATCCCTGTACACTTGGAGCACAAACTTTGAATTGAGATCCTTCCATTTACTGGTGTCATGGATATTGTAGGCATTCATCTCGTTCCATGGATCATGTGTTCCTAAATCATGAGGAACGGCACCTCTGACTTTGCGAATTCCCCAGGTGCCATCAGCCAGAAACTTGACTTTCCTTCTGTCCTCGTGCAACACAGCCTTAGCAAAATCGCGTTGAATAGTCAGCTCTATTTTTGGGAAGAGATCCAAAAGAGCGAAAGATGCATAAAAGTGCACATCATACGTGCACCACATAATGTACTCTACTCCTTCCAGGTACAAAAATCTCCCAACATTTTCTGGGTCATGCTGCTCTTGCAGGATGTAACCAGACTCTGCAGATCTATGGCCACATACATTGTCGCCGTATGCCATATCTGGTAATACTGAAGTTGGTGATAGAATTCTCTCGTTCATCATGTTTCGTTCTGCGAAAGTCTGTTCCACAACCAAATTAGCATGTTTACCTTTGGAAACAGATTTCTCATCTTTATTTTTCACAGATTTGTTGTGACTAGAGCCTGAATTCTCTCTCTCCTCAATCATTGGTGGCTCCCCATCTGCATTGTATGTACCAATTATGTTCAGGTTACAGGATGCAGTTTAAAAACATAACGGCATTCTTATGGGATGCTGGCATGCTTGTGCCAGTAAACAACAATGATGACCAAACATCGTCATCAAAGAAGATTGAGCCAAAAAGTTAAGCGTAAAACAGACGTGATATGGAAGCAAGAACGAGGAAAGAAACCAACAATTATATGCAAAGAATACCTGTCCAAACAGTGCCACCGGCAACTAGAAAATAGAGCTCATTGAAAAGGGTGAACTTATACCTGCAACAAACAAACAACCAATTTGAAATGATATATAGTGAAGAAAAAGAAAAGTATTCCTGAAAAAAAAAAAAGAGCAGATATAAGGTAGCTATAATTTACAGGAGATTATCTTAAAGGCATTTTCCAAGGCCACAAAGGTTTCAAAACCAGTCCAAATGAATTGTAGAATCACATAAATAATAAAGATATTCAAAAGTATATGCACACCTACTATAGTCTACTGATATTGCATGTATCTTCTAACCTCTTTTTTCTTTTACTAAAATATCTACTTCAGTCCATAATATGACTTATTAATCAAATATAGTATAATCTAATAAGCATATTATATTATCAAAATGATTTTTTTTAATAGATAGGATAATTAAAATGCAAGAGAAATAAGAGAGAGAATATAAATCACCAAGTAAATTCCCTACAAGGGTATGAAAAATTACCATTCAGGAAGCTTGTCATTCTGCAGTATTGGATTTTGCCATTTTTCAATCTCTTCCTCCCACCACTTATAGTCTGCCAATGATTGAATTGCATTTAAATAACAAAACACATGGATATGGAGCCGACAATTCCAAATTGTAGAACAACAGCATAAACATAAACAATGAATCCAGATGTAATATAATTACATATATATTAGGTTATAATGTGTACATACTCTTTAATGCATCATGTACCAAATTAACAGCTGATGATCTCTCAGAGGTACCATAAAATTTTGTATATCTCCTGTAAGAGAAGTAATGGATGAACAACTGAACATGTCAACTGGAATAAAGCTCTCAAATCAATAAATTCTCAGTAGCTCATTATCGGATTCATAACAAAATGAAAACAAGAAGTCTTGTGCTATGATATGCATATATAGTTGATTATGAAGTAATTCAGTATTCAAGAAAAGTCTCGATCATAATGGGGTTCTGTTACTTTAAAAGGAAAATTACAAGGTTGCTACTTTTTTTGGAAACTAAAGCATAGTAGGGGGTCTCTCCTTGCAATAATTTAGTTCAGGGAGGTTAACAACCTACATGTCCACAAGTGTATATGACAAAAGAATCTTAATTGATTTAATGTCCAATATGGTGTTTAACCATAGTTCAAGAAGGGGAAGATTGTAGAAATTAGGATATTTCCACCTTCACATTGAAGAAAAGAGAAAAAGAACAGCACAAGGACACTACCTATGATATGCGCTTCCCTTCTGAAACTTCACTTTAGGTGATGACCAAGCTAAAGCGAATACAATGGTGCACCTGCCCTGTGCTTCAACCCATGTAGAGGCTGAAACTGCTGCACAAAGTGTATCACTTGTAGAAGATGGCATGCTGGGGCCAGTATTAAAATTCTCCATCTCAAATTGTCCATCCTATAACAAAACCAATATGTAACTGATCAATTCTGTAACAAGGGATGCATCAACATCCCTCAGTTAGAATACACAGAACCTCAAGAAAGTGTGCCAGAAAAGGAAAGGATTGCTTACTTGCACCATCTTGCCCCACATATCCTTGGCTGTGGGATAATCTTCCCCAGTAAGTCCAAAACTAGGTAAAACCGTCACAGTGACATTCTGGGTTTGGCATGCAGCTATAGCAAATGTCACAGGAGGGGTGTCTTTTGCAGACCTGGATGGTTCCCCAAATATAAAACTTAGTTAATATTTCAACTACACAACAAAATTAAAGCGGAATAATATGAACAACTTCAGAAAAATTTGAAGTTCTATTTGATGCCAAACAAGAAAGGATGAGATTAAGGTCAGAATCAGCATAATTATCACAAAGCAATATTTGTAGATGGGGATTAGATGAAGAGGAAAGCCAAAAGAAACCTGCCAGATAAGAATAAAAATATAATAAAATAAAAGGTTAGAAACTTGCTTGTGATGTAGAAGTACCCCAGTCACTCCATCCTCTCCTCTGTATATATAACAGAAGAACATATGTCAATGACAAAACATGAAACAGATAAACAGATTGAGTAGAAGACTTGCATGAATGGTTCATTAATGTGTCCACCACTATGATGAGATACTCCTCCAATGGAATTCTGCACAACACAAAAATTACATAATTAGATAAATTATGTAATTTCTAGATAAAAGGAAAATAACTAAACACAAAAAATTCAATTACCGCCCAGGTCATCAAAAGGCTAACTTTTGCTCTTTCCCGTCCAGTGTTAACTAGCTACAGAAGAATGAAAGAACAAAAACTTAGCAGATCAAACAAGGAAAGGAAAGAAGAAATGAAACAATTACCCAAAAGAATAAGGACAGCCTCAGTATAAAAAAGACTAGCATATAAATGATATGTAATAACTCTCTCATTATTCATGCAGCAGAATAACTACATATTCAGAAACAAATCAACCACCCAATCTGACTGCAGAATGGCCTATAGGTGCTGCAATATGCATAAGCCAAAAAGCCATTTTTATACTGGTATATAATCAAGTGACCAAATTAAGTTTGACAAAGCTTCAAATTAGCATGCTTTCCTCACTACAAAAAACTCTGATAGTAAGAAAGGCTCAAACAAGATCTAATTATGTTTTCCATTGTAAATATAGAAAAAATTGAACAAACAACATGAGTATTTTCAAAGAAAGCACACAAAGTGGATGTTTTCCCCTTTACGAAATGCAACTACAATATAGAACATACTCACTGTGTAAACAAATACAGCTGTGGGAAGACTGCTTTCACAATAATTATGAGGTATAAATGGTGATATTTGGCGACATGAGATTTTTAGATCAGGATCTGGTTCACCTACAAAAAACGATAAATTTTACTACATCACTCTTCCAAGAACAAAAAAACATTATGGAATATTTTTGGATACCAAGATTAACAATCTCATCTTATCTACATGAATATTTCAGTAAAAGAACTTCAAATAATTTTGGTGATGTATAGTCCCTTTCAGCTACAATGCCTAAAAGATCACTGATTGTAGTGAAGATGAATAAAAAAGTACCATCATAAACGGTCCATGCCCTAGGGAACAGAGCATGATATGTTGAGTGCTGACCAGTCAAGTTCCAGTCCCATGCGGATATGCCAAGATCACCATTTTTCCTATAAAAAGAAAATGATTAACTAAAGAACCTGTAAAAGATGGAAATTGCAATCAACAGCCAAAAAAGGATGATGATTGATTTCCTTTTGGTAATAGTTGCCAAATTACAAGCTACTTAGGAAATCAATGAATAATATCAAAGTTTTTTGACCCAAAGTTTTATTGTGTACTATATGTTTTCTTTCATGCTGGAGCAAGATTAAACATGCTAATAAACATAAGCCAATGTTTGTTCTTTCAACGGGGAAAACCTTGCTTACATGAAGTTACTGTCTAGAGCGTTTCAGAATTAAACAAAAAAAGAGGGGTCTAGAATAATGATATTACACCTTGTTTTTGTTAGGTTGAAGGATGATGATTATCTAGGTAGCAAAAAGAGTTGAAGAGGATTATTTTAATTTATCAATCAATTGATTTCTTGTTTCAAGTTCTCCAGGTCAAGATTATTTTTGTGGGCCAATTTAATTCATTCAGCATGCCTGATGAGTTAAAACAAATAATGACCAACTTAACGTCACAGTTGAATGACATGAAATTGCACAATAAATTACTATGTGGCAAAATATCTAAGTCAAAAATATACTGAATGGAAGATTGCATAAAAAGAGAAGTAACATAGGTTTCTTACTTTAATCCTTCATGATGTCCAGGAGCTAAAACAGATGAGTACTTCTTGTTTCCCCCTTCTCGCGATATAAAAATCTACATATTTAAGCGATGCAAGGTCATGCAATTGTCTAAAGGATTGGAAAACCATGTATTAGTTTAAAATTTAATGCAAAATCTATTTGCTAACTAATGAAAAAGCTCTAACAACATGGCTGACAAGCATAACTGAACACAATAAGTTGCTAGAGAATCAATAGCTAGGGAAAAACTACTAATCAAATAACAAATTGCACCAAGTAATCAATTTACAAGTATCATCAATAAATGAACTTACCCACTTAGTTAGAAGTAAGTAAAAACAGTTAAGGATGAATTTATATAAGAATACAGTGATGAAAGTTTGATGCAAATAAACCCTAACAATGGAATAAAAGAAAAATATTTCAATTTGTGGAATACAATATTTTTCAAGGCCAACAGGACAACATGAGAGTTGGAAGACTGTAACAAAAAGCAGCAAAGATGGTCAAGAAATATTTAAAGTGCAAACGCAAAATGCTCATTCCATTCTGGGTACCATTTTGGTGCACCAAAATAAGCAATGGTTTATGCAACATTTGACGAGCAAATTAGGAAGTTAATGCATGGCAAAAATATCTGCACTTTATGATTCTATTGTACTAGAACAGAACTATTGAGATCAGGAATAAGGAACAAAATAAAGAGCAGGAAAAGTGGAAATTTGACATTTAAAAATTCTAAATTAAGGAATATAGTAAATTTTAAATATAAGAAAAAAAAAGAAATGGAATGACAAACGACTATGTCAACTTAGTTTGGTAATCCCAATATTGTTTAAGAAACTTGAGTTTGCACAGAGAAAACTAAGTGGAGAAAGACTTGGCAAAATCAAAACCAAGAGACAAAAAAACTATAACTAGGAGCATAATGCTTTTAGATTACGGAAGTTAAAGATGAAGACTGAGTGAAACAATACAAAGAAAAGGAAAGAGAATTACAGAGAACTGATTTGCCATAACTGGGGACATTTCACATGAACCAGGAACAATTTGCCAATGTTTGAATTCCCCTCTAAAACCTCTTGAGATGCTGCCACTTCTGCAGACAGAAACAAGAATAAGAAGGGCAGATTGACAAAAAACATCTGCTAGAAAGACTACATACCCCATTCCTCCAAGTGGCACACCTTGAGAAGCTGAAGGTTTACATTGTTCTTTTGTGAAAGGATCAATTGGTGCTTTCTGTATAGCAAAGATGAGGAATCAAGATGTGATCCAGGAAAAGTGAACATGGGAGAATTCAAATTGAAAACAATGAAGTGTAGGAGTTAATCAGTTACCCTTCCTTGAGAAGCTTCTTCTCTGACATAGGACCAAAGGCGAACACCAAGTCGTAGCTGAATTGAATTTGTTATAATATATAATCAAGTACAATCAAAATCATTGGCAATGTAAACAGTCAAGAGTGATAGTTATAGGCCAAATACCATTTTAACTGCCTCCATGAATGTGACGCTGAATTCCTTTAATCTATTAGCATGACTATTCAGCCTTCTCCTCCATGCATGTTCTGGCGGAGCGCCTCCATCAAAATCCAGCTATACGTACACCCAGGAATGAATATTAGCAATTTAGCAAAGGCTTCGATCATGAAATTCGTTAAGTAAATAATTGTTTATTATAGTTGTAAAATAACAACCAGATTAAGGGTGAAATCATGGAGAATACCAAATTAAAACACAAGTTAACAGTAGAATAAGTAGAATTAGAAATTACTTGAAAGCCTCCAAGCTTTATTTTTTCATATACGACCAAGTTTGTGAAAGCAATCGCAAAATAAAGAGAAAAAAGACTGCCTTATCCGACATTATAATCCATGTACATTTCTACTCGTGTTTTAAAAGGAAAGAGGATGTTGCAGAACAGAAAGATGCGAAATCATATCTGAAAGCAACAACCTAAACAGTGTAGTCTCATCTTAATCTGATCGAAAAATACGAATTCAAAGTGGATTTTGGCAATTCAGAAAAGCGAAGAAGAACCTCACCAACTGCAAAGTGGCTCTGTTGACATACTCCTCCGCAGGCCACGAACTTTTCCTGAAGTGGAAAAGGCTCCCGTTCACCATCGCAGAGCTATCAAAGCCCACAGAATCTTCAAGGCGGCAAAGGACAAACTTTATTCTCCTCTCAACCCACCAAAATCTCAGATAACGAAAGCACAGCAACACAGCAGATCCAAGTCGAAAGAATGAATTTTCCAACCAAGATCCCCTCAATCTCCAAATCAACAAATTCTCAGACCACCAGAAACATCCAACGCTGCAGACTCAGGAGCTATCTAAACCCAGACGATACTCCGCGGGTAAGAACCCAATCGCCGAACACCGACATTCTTGTGGAGACAAATTGCACATTTGCTAAACCCGATCAACAAGCAACCTCCCAAAGCGAAAAGAGAGATCTTGTACCAGAAAAATCAACAAATTAAATTAAAAAATGTCCCCTTTCGAAACCCCTTTCAACCACATCGAATCAACACAACACCACCCCAGTCCACCTCGATGATCGAAGGATCACTGAAACCAGAACGACAAGTACTCCGATCGCCTCCAACGGCGGCGAATGGCGATCAGAATTCTCGATCCGCCGCCTGGAATTCCACAGCGGGTCGGGAATCGCGATGGGGTCAGAAGCCGCCTTCTCCTGCCGCTGCTACATCCACTGCTTTAAAGACGGGCAGACGCGCATCGCCCGTAACGGCACGCGATCCCGTTATGGTTACGTCACGGGCGGGGAAGGTGACGGGCGCTTTGGATTGGGAGCGGTCATGTCGTAACGGGGAGAGGCGCCTTGGTGGCGGCCACGAACGCGACGCCAACACGGACCGGCGGTGTTCAAATCGGCCTTATATTTTAATCAGTCATCCGCACCTCAACTAACATTACCCACGGTGCACTCTTGGAATCAGAACGTCGAAATGTGGGACCGTCTTATCCATCAAATTAAAATGCGGGTAGAATTGGTAAAAGATGACTGCTAGTCGAACCCTCAGACGCCTGACGTCACACGTGGAGTTGTTCCGTTTCTAGATTTTCTGCGGTCTACCGCACGGCTTCGACTACGCGTTAACTTATTATTATTATTATTATCATTATTATTATTATTATTATTATTATTATTTATTGTCGGTATTATTATAATTATTATTGGTAGGAAGAGGATGCACTGACGTCGTAGAGCATTAAAAGGCCGAAACTTTTTATTATTATTATTATTATTTATTGTCGGTATTATTATAAATAGTTATTTTGTTAATGCATTTTAAATTGCATTTACTACATAATTTATTAATAATTTAAGTGATTTTTCTCCCTGCGTTGAATGGATAAAAATCAGTTTTCTATATTTATTCCTTCTATTTTCTATACTTGATCCTCTTTGTCATTGTCATTATTATTTTTAATTGATTTAAATGTATAAATTTTATTATTTTATTTAAATATTTATTTATAATTTTAGTCATATATCATATATAATTACTATTTTAATTAAATTATAAGACAAATAGCTAGTATTTTTAGTAATATTTTTAATTAACAAATTTAAATGAATTCAATAATTAAAATTGTTAATTCTACAGGACAAAAATTTAAAAGAGCACCTTTTATTTTCATTTTCAGCAAAAGCATATTCTACGTTGAAAAGTATCAAAAGAACACAGTTCTAAGTATTTTTTTTAATCAAAATTATATAAACTACTCTAATTTTAACTAAAATTATTTTAATTTAATTAAAAAAATATGAAACTGTCACATTAGCGCTCCCATTACTACCCCTATATATGAAAGGGGATAAATCAGGAATCCAGAGCGACCAGCGTAGAAATGCGGAGTCATCAATAGCTTGATAGTGAAATTCAGAAATCGATCCTTTAACTTTTCGGACTTTAATACGATTATACTGGTCGTTCGAATAAGTCTGAGGGCTTATTTTAATTTAATTAAAATTATTATACTATAAAGTAATTTTGATCATCAGTTAACAAATAATTTAGAAAAATAAAATTTAATTTCCACTAAAAACAATGCATCCAATCATTTTGGTTCGCTCATCGCACTCACAGTGGACCACTTCACTCTTTTCTTCTTCTTTTTTTTTTTAAGAAAAAAAATTATATTTTCTTTAATTTTATTCAGTATAAATTCTACAAATTAAAAGAGACAAGAAAAATAATTGAGATAGGCTTAAAGTTTGAAAAATCCATAAAAAGAAAAAGCCCCAATCTGACGGCAAGCCAGAATATAAAGTCAAAACGGCGAGGGACCCTTAAAGTTAGAAAGGGGAAAAAAAAGCACGATTTTTAATAGAGACATACCTTTAAATCCCATAGAGTGAACAACTCCTATTTGATGTGTGTTTTAGAGCTGAATCTGACTCTTTGGTCAATTACATGCATAAAAATATACACTAGAATATGCATGGGAATATACACTAGGACTGAAACTTTTTCTTCTCTTCATGAATTATTGGTATTATTTTACAATAGAATGCATTTTATTTTCAATTTCTTTTTGTTATTACTTTTCTCACCAACCAAAATATTTAAAAAAATAACTATTTTACTTTTCTTCCTCTCTCTTTCTTTTGTAAAAGCTCTTTCGACTTTTCAAGCAGCCTCCTCTCTTCCTTTTGTAAAAGCTCTTTAGACTTTTCAAGATAATTTCGGGGCTAACTTAGTTGATAAATATATAAAAATAATTTTTAAATGGATAGAGATTAATTCTCAAAAAGATCATAATTCTGAGTCATCAATTAACTCCTTCCTTTGCACTTGCCACCTGAGTCCTAATTATTCTCCTCCTCAATGGGGATAGCTGAGAGGGATCATTAATATGACAGTTCTATTTTTTTTAGACTTCTTAAGATTGGTAAATACACCGAGATAATTTTTTAGTGAATACGAGTCAAGTTCTGAGAAAATTAATACCTTGAGTCATCAATTCTCTCTTTTATATTTGTCATTTGA
>JBAMHZ010442426.1:0-10045 GCA_037177395.1 Alpinia galanga | reverse complement strand
TTCAACACCACGAGGCCCCAGCCAAGCTTGCCCATCATGAGCTCGTGGCCAGGTCAAACCACCACAACCTCACAGGGCCTCTGCGAGATTGTCATGAGCCTGCAGAAGCCTCACGCCCTAGTTGCCATGAGGAAGCAACCAAGAGGCCTGATCGTAGGCTCTCTGTGAGGCAATGATAGCCCCATGCAGATTAGGCCTAGCTCATAAGAATGGCTAGATTACAAAATGTATTTAAATCTATATGAACGTAAAATCATAATCATACTATAGGATTTAGTTATCATCAAGTCTTATGACAGATATAGTATAAAAAATAAAAATTTAACAATGGCTTTAAAGAACCTGATTGTAGCAGAGCAGTTAGCGTCTATCGTCGATAAGATCCGGAGTTCCTGAAGAGAGATAGATCTTCCATAGGGTGATGGGGGATGATGCTGTAAAATTCTCCTCACTGATAGAAAGCGAGTAGATCTATCAGATATTCAATCCTATAAAGATCATATCCTATATATAAAGATTGGGCCAGATTCATATCGGTTCATCATCAATAATGGATCTGAACTCATGAGTTCTACACATAAACAATCCACATCTTTGAAACCTATGAAGCATTAATTAGATCACTTAATCGGATTTGAACTAATACAGTACAATTGGACGGTTATGACAGTAACATGTAAGTCCATCGAATTAGAAAATTTAATCAAATAATCTTCCACTTAAACTACATGTGATTCTGTATGTAACACATGATCAAATTCTTTAGTTAAGCTCATTATACGATATTGAATAAAAACAATCTAGTGCATTAATTTTATTGGTATATGATTAAAGTAGCTACACTATATATAATTGATAGTAAAACTCATCAATAATCATAATACCAATGTCATCAATAACATAGATAAGATGTGGATGTGTAGTATAAGAATTACATGAAATGTAATTTACATATATCAATTTTCAATTGGTCCTCCTTATGATCTATAACAGGCAATCACGTTTACATACAACATATGCAATCACATTAGCAAATCATGACCACAACCTCATGACTTAAAATAGAGTCCTTATCGCATTTATATTCATCATATGCTAACTGCATTAGTAAATTATGATATCTTTATACAGAATGTCAAAGATAAAATACACATATATCTTTCTACCTTAGTGTGCACAATAAATCAATATATATATATATAGAGAGAGAGAGAGTATCATAAATAATAAAGTAATATAGATTTCCATTGAATAGGCACTTCGATCTATATGAAAAACCTTCGTTCTCAGCCTATACTAATAATGAATAATGTAAACTCTATTTGAATATGCTCTATTAATGCTTGATCATTCGGAACTCTTTCTTTTAACCTTCTAACACTTTATATCGATGCGTAATGAATTCGACATGACACAATTATTCTTCTTCTAAAATTTCATAGGTTTATTATCACAGTAGATCCTCAATAACCATCAAGGTCCCAAATGATATCTAATTCTATGATAAATTTTACAGTCATATTCCATAATTGAATGTTTCGTAGCAGTTTACAAATCAACATTTATTATTGAGGTGACTCTCAGTGTCTGTTTGATGCATTTCCAAACGACAACTCTACCTAACAATATAAAGATGTGTCCTAATTTAAATCTCCCATCGTCCAAACATCCATCAAAATGCTAAGTCTTAATATCTGATAACTACTTCTAAGCGATCAGATCTTCACTATGTGAGCTTTCAAATAATTTATTACAAATATTACATGACTCTCTTTACAGTGCACTTATTTAGGTATCTACCTAACATTCCTATTATGTAAATGCATACATATTTGTGCGTACATGATGCTTCCCATAGCCGAAGCATAAGGAAACTCTCATTGAGCTTGACATATTTTACTGATCAATGGATTTCTCTCTAAAATCGAATGAGGTAACCACATGATCAAAGTTTACTTTACCAATGACGGAATGTCAAATTTAAATAATAAATAAAGTTATTTAGTTTGTATACTAGGTGCTTTGAATTATGAGATTAAAATTCTCTGACTGCACCATGTATATGTTTCCCTTAAAGAGTCTTTTGTGAACACAAGTGAGAAAGTCTCCTTGAAATCAATATCTTACTTTTTAGTGAATTCCTTGGCTATAAGGTGTGCCTCATATTTTTTGATATTACCGAGTGAATCTTATTTGGCTTTAAATATTCATTTATAACCAATAGATTTCACCTCTTCAGGGGTTTCGACTAGCTCCTATATGCTATTGTCAGTCATGGACTTCATTTCATCTTTTATGAGTTCAATCCATCTTTTAGGATTAGAACACTGTTTGACTTCTTGGAAAGATGAAGGATCATTTTTCAGTCCAATGCCAAACTCATGCTTTTGGAGATACATATAATCATATGAAACTTGGATCTCTTTTTCCTGGTGGATCACCTTAGAGGCACTTGTTCTTGAGACACTTGAGAAACCTGCTCAACCATAGGAGGGTGTGTCTCAACCTGAGCAAATGGTTCCTCTACTTGCATAGGAGAGGAAATAGAGACATCATGAAATACTACTCCTATTGGATGTGTAACACCAATAACATAGGATATGAAAATCATGTCACTACTAGTTACACCTGTTATAACTGAGATAGGTTGATCAATGCTATCCTCCTCAAAAGGTACATCGCTGAGTTTTGTGCTCCCACTGTCCTCAATGAACTTAACATTTTCGTCTCAAAAATGACCGATTTTAGGGATCATAAAATTTAAATCCCCTTGACTTTTTAGAATACCTCATAAAATGAAAGCTAATAGTGTTTGTGTCTAATTTTCTTTCATTATGCCTATAAATTCTAGCCTTAGTTGGACAACCCCAAATATGTAAATATCATATGAGGTTTTATTCACTATATTAGTGGGTATTCTTTTGAGTAAGTAAACTATAATTTTGAGTGTTTCACCCCATAAGGATGTTGATAAAGAAGTAAAAGACATCATACTTCTCACCATATCCTTTAGGGTCAGATTTCTTCACTCAGCTATACTATTCTGATGAGGAGTATTAGGCATAGTGTATTAAGCTATAATCTCACACTTAGAAAGGTAATTAGCAAAAGGTCTTGGATGTTATTCACCAGATCCATCATAACAATCATAATATTTTTCTCCAAGGTCAGATCTAATAACTTTAATCTTTTTACCTAGTTGATTTTCAACTTTGGCTTTGAAGATTTTGAACACATCCAAAGACTTTGACTTCTCATGCAAAAGGTACAAGTAGGTATATCTGAAATAGTAATAAATAAAATTGATAAAATATATTTATCCATTCCAAGATGTCTTAGGGAATGATTCATATATATCTGTATGTATCAGTTCTAAAGTACTACTACATCAACTTTCACTTTTACTCCTTTGTTAGTAGTTTTCCCTTTGACACACTCTATATAGACATCAAATTCTGACATATTAAGGGAATGAAGAATTCCTTTTGATATTAACCTTTCTAAGCATTATTTGTATATATGTCTTAAATGTCCATGTTACAATATAGGTGAATTCTTGTCAGTCAAATTGCACTTCGTACCTATACTGTGCATTATTTCATTACCCGTGAGAGCTATGATATTTAACTTATGTAGTTTGTCAACTAGGGAATCTGTATCAATAAATATTAAATTTTAAAAAAATATTAAATGTTTCATTTTCAAATGAACAATAATATCCTAATTTGTCCAAATAGAAATGGAAATTAAGTTTCACCTAAATGATAGAACAACAAACATATTCTTCAAATCCAAAAATACATTAGTTCCTAGATAAAGTCAGAAAATACCTATAGCAATCACTTTAATCTTCTTGTTATTATCAGTATAAATGTATTTTTCACTATCAATAGGCAATCAGCAACTAAAATAACCATGTACAGTGACATTAATATGAGTGGTAGCTCCAGTGTCTATCCACTAAGTGTTTGTAAGTATAATGACAAAATTTACTTCTGAACTAACCAAACTAAAAAGGTTATTACCAAATACTGTAATTTCAGTATTTATACTCAAGTCATGGGTCTTTATACATTTAGTGGTTTTTAAATATTAAATCATTGGAATATTATTAAGTTGGCAGTTACCGAGTGCACTAAATAAGAAAGAGAGTATAAGAACACAATCTCATATTATTGCTAAAAACATAAAGAGGTTATAATAAATAATGCACATAATATGCATGTATGAATATGTATGAGTAAAAATAAGATATTAAGTATAATATCATATTTAGTCTTTGTACTACAATATGATTTATTAGCGGTACTCTCAAAGTTATAACTCATGATAACTTAGTTGATCATACCATGTACCTTCCTTTAGGCTCACATATTATACGCATAATATAAAATTATAATTTATACAAGTTATATCTATCTGAGTCTATGATTTATAAACTTTTAATCACCACACAAAATGTCTTCTTTTGAGCCAACATCCTATGTGCATGATCAACAGAATCTGTTCTCTATAAATAAATCATTTTGAACATATATTTGACCTAAAGATAAATTTCTTTTGGAATAATTATATTTAGCATAGATATACACCTATCTATACAGTATGTTCTAAACCTTCATAATAGTTCTCACTTTCATAATAATATTAGTTTGAAATAGAACCATATGTATACATTGATATATTAAAAAACTTAGTAAACTCAATTGTACTATTGCAATCTAATGATGCAAAAATGACCTTAACAATGACTAACAAACTTCAGAGCCCCTAAAAGGGCCCTAAATGATGTTTTTGAGTCTTGAAAAGTAGATGTCTAAACGAGCTTTGAAATGCATCCTAGAGCGCCTTAAAACATATCTAGAGGAAAAAGTTATGGCCAATGAAAGTTCTTTACATCAAACTATGCTCGATTCTATCCACAACAGTACTAGTCAATTGATATTGATGGTAATCGACTGATGTATATCGGTTAAATGTCTCAATCGACTAGAAAACTTTTTGTAGATGACTTTATGAGCACCAATTGACTGGTGCTCGATAGTAATAGACTGACACAATCAATCGAATGCTCCACTCGACTCGCAACCCTTTTGTGCTCAACCTATGACCTAACAGTCGATTGATATTTTATGACAGTCGACTGATAGACCAATTGAGTGCCTTGTTGTCTTGTAAATCTTCTGTACTCAGGTTTAAGCACATCAGTCAATTGAACCTTAATGATGCAATACATTAGTCAATTATAAGTGACTCAAAATGATTTTTTTGGATCAAACACGATGCTTTCATCACAAACAACAATAGTTACACCGTTGTTCTTCGTGTTCTTTATAGGAAAATTCAAAAACATTAAATCTAGCACCTAATACTAGGTTTTCTACTTTGATTTTGATGATTAAACAATATTTTCTTCGCTAGATCAATACCTAACTGAAAAACTATGAAATTCATCAAAAAA
Organism: Alpinia galanga; assembly: GCA_037177395.1. Taxonomy (NCBI): domain Eukaryota; kingdom Viridiplantae; phylum Streptophyta; class Magnoliopsida; order Zingiberales; family Zingiberaceae; genus Alpinia; species Alpinia galanga. The sequence continues at coordinate 4,584 of JBAMHZ010442426.1, read as the reverse complement.
ATCCAAACCTTATTGTCATAAAATCAATGAAAAGAGACCCGCTCTGATATCACTTGAAGGATTCACTAGATTATAAAATATATTCAAATCCGTATGAACACAAAATCATAATCATGTGATAGAATCTAGTTATCATCAAGTCTTATGACATATGCAGTACTAAAAAAAAACTTAATGATAGCTTTAAAGAATTGCAGCAGAGCGGCCATCGTCCGTTGTCTGTAAGATTCAGAGTTTTTGCTAAGAAGAGAGGCAAGTTTTTCATAGGGTGTTAGGGTGACAACGCTGTAAAACTCTCATCAATAATAGGGAGCGAAGAAATCTGTCAGATACCCAGACATACGAGGACAACACCCTATAAATAGAGATGGAGTCGAATATGTTATCGGCCCATTATCAATAATGGATCCGAACTAATAGATTCTATACAAAAATAATTCACATCCAATAAATTGAATCCCATGAAATATTAATTAGATAGTTATGACAATAACAAGAAGTCCATCGAATTAAGAAATTCAATCCAACACATACTAGCAGATGGTCTTACCTCACACCATTATATCAGATTGTGGACGGACGAAAAAGAGTTGGGATTGTTGGAGTTGCAAGAAGGAAAGTTAATTTTGTCCCCGATTTTAAATGAATGAAAACAAAGGAAATTTGATTCAATAAAGGTCCTTTCTTTAATTTTACACTAATTAATCGAGAAAAAAAAATATTTTGACCCTCAGTGCAATTCATCTAATCCTTCATCCGTGATTAGAAGTACACGGGGTGAAGCTAATACTAATGCTATTATTCAACCATTATGCAAAGTACTGAGCTTAGGAGATTTATTATTGCCTCTACCTTAATACCACCACCTCCACTGGCAATAATCTTTGTGCCTAGCCTCCACGGGAAAGATCACTTAATGTAATTAGTGCGGCGATAAATTTGTTATAATGAGTAAGGGTCAGTCCATGAAGGCTATAAAATCTTTCGGAAATATTTGTCCTGCTACATTAGCGTCTGGTCGGATAAATTCCTCTATGATTTATCCCTTTTACGATTATTGTGAAGCCGACTAGTAGGGACGCTTGGGATGATGAGCATATCAATTTTTACTATAATAATCTTTGTGCCTAGCTAACCAATGTAATTCCTCCAATGTCAACTTAATTAGATTTATATGAAACCTTTGTCATCTCTTGAGCTCATTTTATTATTATTTTTAACAATTATGTATCTCTAAGTATCCGGTTAGACCATAACGTCAATATTTAGTAGTGTCGGACAAGAGATAAGAATTCTATTTGCTTTCATCTCTATCGATGGGAAAATGAAAAAAGGGCTCTCCGCTGCTTCACTCAAAGGAAGGTTTGTAAGAGCATCATCGTGGAGCTTGCTTTTCGTTGAAAAATATTGAATATTTGATTGTATAGTATTGTATTAAAGACATGATTTTAGAATTGTGAATATATTTTAGGCATGAGTGTTTTGGGATTAATTTTTCAAATATTTTTTAATTTTAAAATCTCATTTTAACCTACAGTGAGAATGTATCAACCCATGATTCTCTTCATGTAAAGCCACAATCCATGTAACAACTCAATTTCAACCATAATAAATCTAAATTTTGAGAAAGACTTGAATATCTTAATTTAAAAATAGGTTTTGCCCCTTGCATATAATCATGAGGGGCAAGATCCTCCTCATCTTCTTCGAATTCTCAAACACCTTGTTAATGTAACTTTAGAATAAAATTGGGCATCATATGTGATACTTTAGGAAGCTCCAAATCATGTACCTAGCTTGTTATTTTTAGTAGGAGTTGACATATCCAAATTGACAATCTTCCTATCCCGCATGTCTTCACCTTTTGGCAAATTATCTAGGGCTTTTAGTTTGCTTCAACGGTTCAATATTCATTATTTAACACCATTCAATTCCCACTAGAAGGAACAATCGATATGAAATTTACATTGATAAGTTTTTTTAAAAAATGATGCTTGATTGTTATAAAAAAAAAAAAGTCATCCACAGAAATGTCTTGCCTAATTTCTTTGCATTCCACTTTCAAAAATTTGCGAGTTCTTTGGCATTGCACCATCAAAAACTCACATGTAAATTGTACAAGGAATTTTCTAAATATGTAAACTAATTTTTCACCGTGACGTCATTGATTCTATCTAACTATCATTGTTAGTAGATCTTGCCTTGCTACTGTGATCCATGATGGAATTTTGAATATCAATCTAATAAATTTTAAGAAAAAGAAAGGTAGAGAAATTTTATCTTTTTAATTGATATTGATGCGACTTAAATTTTTCGATCCTCTATGATGATAGAGAATGAGTTCTCTCCGACTTTAGCAGTAAATTTTTATTAAAATGAACACATGTCAAATAATCATCACCGGAATCCTTAACTACGATCCTTCAACATTTAAGTCAAATAGAGAAATAAATAGAGTAAGTATAAGAACAATATGTAATTATAAAAAAAAATTAGTATTTAATATAGTAAAAATTAATGGAGAAGAGGATGAAGAATTATCTCCTTTTACCATTGGAAACGTGAGAGAATTGAAAAATTCATATGGTTGGTAGAGATCCGCTGGGGCTTCGACCTCTTTTGAAGGCCATCTCCGAAGAACTATGGGATAGAATTGATCACCTCTAGATATTAGTGGAACCGAAGGTTCAGACATTTTGGTGCTTACAAAAAAAAAACAGAGATAATAAAAAAAAGAACCAGCCTACCCGTGCAACCAGTTAGCGTCACAGGAACGAAGGAAACTTTTTGGTGTAGAAAATATAATCTTATATGCGGCAACACGAAATGTCCAAGAAGGGAGACTCCTGCTCCACAATTGTAACCTCAGCCACACCTTTAAAATCAGCAACAATATTTCCTAGGTCACCCGCACGACGGATTTCATCTTCAGGAGCGCCATGTGTCATTTCGTTAGGGTTGAAGTGTGCCCATTCACAATTGTAGAACCATCATCTTCCTGGAAAAGGGCGACGACGCCCTCGACATTGGAGGTACCCTTGAGAACGGCGACCACCTTTTTGACGATAGCGGAGACCACGACCGCCGCCAGGGGCGACCGAGGAGGTCGAAAGGCAGAAGCCGAGCGACCGGCCGAGTAAAGCGGCGTGGGAAGGGCGAGCAGAGGAGGAAGAGGAAAGGATGAGGGTTTGATATTGAGCTGCCATGGCTGAAGCAAGTGTAAATTCGCGTCACTGGATATCGAGAGCAGCTGCGGAGAGTTGAAAAGATAAGGAAGAAGCTGAGAGCTCCCCTCCTCCTTCGCCTCAATAGCCATGGAACGGGTGGAAAACGGTGGATGCCAGCCTCAGGCCTACTTTTCTTATTAGATAAGCTATGGCCTGTAGATTGGACTGGGCTGGGCCCAATTTCAACAGCACCATCACTTAGTTTTAATTATATTTCTCTCTCTCACAAACTTCTCTAGTAACTTTTTCAATCCCAAATGTACAAGTTTGAGTTATGGCAATGATATGAAAAGAGAAAGCGATCTATGTTTGTTTCCATATATACATGGTCATCTTCATTTTAGCACAAGATCAGCTTAGGATCTTGCAACAATCACCATAATGAGTTAATGGTTCAATTAGTCATGTTATGGACAAGTTAATGGCTTGATCTCGTAGGCTAATAGTATGACAATATAGATCATGTCTTCTTTAGATTTTTGATATACACATTTAGCTACTGAGACACTTCTTTCCAGTGACATATGCACCTCTTGCGTTGGGCCGCATGTGCCCGTTAGGCTTTGAGAGCAACCTAGACAACTTGCAACTTGAGCTATATGTCCTTAGGTTGCATGTGCAGCCTAGGAACTACATACCTTTGTTGCCACGTGTAGTGTTTTTTAGTCATATTCTATCTCATCAAAATAGAATTGTAAATATTTTAATTATGTACGTAGTTAAGTTTTGGGATTTCACCAATTTTATTTTTAATTGATTTCTCATATCTTTGTAATCCCACAAAACTCAATATTCATGCATATTGAAGTCAACTTGTGAAGGTGTCACTATTTTTATTTGATTTAATTGGATCAACTCTTAATCACTCAAATAGTTTCAAATATTAATTTCTCATTCGGAAAAATTAGTTTATTTTCCTGTGAGATATCCTTTATACCATATTTAATTTATTGATTATAAACATTGATTTTTATTTTTGGATATATTGTTGATATGTATGAGATTCATTGTTCAAATAATTTTTATTTTAAAATCTCATTTGCTTGGGACAATGTTGCAATCACTAGAGCCATCCTGTAAACCTTTGATCACTATTTTGTGGTTGTAAATACATAAGCATTTATGATGACATTATATGATTGCATACTATATATAATTAGAAATTTTTATGACTATAATTGTGGCAATTATTAGCGGTCAAAGAAGACTTTTACATGCTCTTGAGTCTTTGCAGTAGTCGTCGTAGATAAGGAATATCTTATAGATACTTTGGGTTCCAAGTAGAGTGGGACACACAATTAAAATAGATTTAATAAGAGGATTAAAGATGTCTTTTCTTATCTTAATGGTGAGGACC
>JBAMHZ010442415.1:0-10045 GCA_037177395.1 Alpinia galanga | reverse complement strand
TTCTCATTCCACCACCAAGATTCCTTACTTGGTGGTGCATTCCCCTTTGACTCACCGAGTACACTCTTGCCTACTAGAATATAAAGACAGCTATGAGAAGAAAAAATGGAAGAGTATGATGAGGAATATCAGACAATAATCAATAATGTGAATGCACAAAGTATTCTGCTAGAACTCAAGCATTTGACAATTTCAATTTCAGAAAAAATATAAGCCTGAAACTTGATAATTATCACAAGGTTTGTTTACTTGTGTCCATAACTAAACGTTAAACTCCTTAAAAAAAGAATGTTGTATAGAAGGAGGAGAGTTGTGACCTCATCCAGGATCTCACACAAGACTGCACTAACCAGAAACAGGCATCCGTAGCTATTTCAATAGTTGTTTTTATTGAGAATTGGTACAAATGCTCAACACAATTGAAAACACCATCGCGAAAGAGTATAGAAATTATATATTGATTTATATAAATTCTCAGTTGGTACATCTTCTGGCAATGAAACAAGATATAGAAAAGTTATCTGAAAGATAATACTTTACATATTAGAGATGAAAACCAGTCATCCAACAACTCCCTATCATTATCAACCAAGAAAACATTACAAGAAAAGACAAAAAACACGCTAATGAAACGTAATAGAAAAAAAATGGAAGAAGGGTATCTATCACTTTGAATATTGCCTCCTTCCATCAAATGCAAATTCCACCAATATATACACATATTTAACCACAAGCCCTAATCTAGGGAAAATAAGAAACCTGAACCTAACCTTCACAAGAAACTGATTCAAACCTGGATTAAAATACACAAATTGAAACTTTCCCATTATCAAAACACTGTAAAAGGCAAAGGGGAAGAGTAGAAAGATGCAAACTTTCAAATATCAAAGCCATAGAGTTGTAGACATCCAAATAGAACCTCTATGACATCACAGCCAAACCTTCCCTCCGAAACTCCAGAAGAAAAAAAAACACAACTTTGTACTCTGAAACAAAATTGAGAAAACACGTGAAATTTCAACAAATCACTTAACACAACATCCCGCATTCTACGTCAAGAATTGGTCAAATCATCAATGTATAAAGCAGAAAACTATTTACTCCACAGTCATCCGTCAACTAAGCATATCACTTTAAAAAAACAAAATTTCCAAGGATTGACAATTCCCGCTAGAAGAAGAGGAGGAGGAGGATTAGATTTCATTCCTTCTGCATACACCAATTCTACCTCCTTATATAGAGATATGGTACTATAGGGACAAAAAATTACCGTACAAATTTAATCTTCTACTATGCCATAGACAACCTATACAAGGTCGTCATTTACTTTTCCAAATATAATTACTTCCACTAGATCAAGCGTCAGCTTACCGTGAATGGATGAGCTTGTAAAGATGAGGCCGTCAGGTTCAAGCGCAAGCGGAGATCATTGTACGGTCGAGCTGATAGAAGGGGAGATATCGGAAAAAGGTCCGATGAGCTTGTGGGGATCATCATGTTCGGCAGATCCTCTTCGGCATTCAGGAAGAAGGCGGCCGCCGCCGCCCGCTTAGTCCTCCCACCGCCAAGTCGTTCGACCCCTCTTTTTCCAATTAACGGCTGAGATTTCGACGATGAAATTGGAAGTCCAGAAAAGCAAAACGGCTATTGGACTTTTTGAAAAATCAATGAACTTCGGGGTCTAAAATGAAATTTAATAAAACGCTCGTCCCCTTTTCTTTATTATTTTTTCCCCAGCGGTGGGCCCACACGAAAATCTGCGATCCCATCGCTTAACGGTCGGAAAGTCAGCACGAGAAGCGCAACGTTCCGCAGCAAATCGAACAAGAAACTAAAAGCTCCTCTTCCAACGAATCTTGCGATTCCACGACGCCCTCCTTCCTCGCTTGATCCGTCACTTCGCTCTCTGCTCCCTCTGCGTTTCCATCTCCGGCGCCGCTTTCCTTCTTCCAAGCGCGAGCCATGGAACCGGCCATCATCGACTGGAAGAGGGTCGACTCGAGGTACGTCCCGGACGAGGCCTACGAGAACATCAACGCCCCTATGTGGCTCGACCTCGCCGCCCCCAACGACGTTCCCGTCGATGACATCGCCTGGTTTTGCCGACCAGGTAACTGCTCCGCTATAGGTTATTTCTTGTTTTCTTCTTCTCTCCGTTCGAGAATTCCAGTTTTTTTAGGCTTCGATTTCTTGGTTCCTAGACTGCAATCACCCCAAGACCGCCGAAGATTTCAAGCTTTCAGTGACGCCAAGCCCCAAGGTTAGGAGGAAAATATTCTTTAGTTCCCGCTAATCTTTTTTTTTTCCTTTCCTTTCCTTTTTTTTTTTGACTGTTCATTGGTGGATTTGGTTGATTGTGGCGAAATAGGCGAAGCTGATGAGATCGAGCTCGGAGCGATTGCCATTTGGAGAAAGAAACAGCAATCGACGGTATTGAATTTGTGTTGTCCAGCCAAAAGTTTACATTTTGATGTAGTTTTAACTGGATTACCTCAAGAAGGAAGAGTGAATGCTCAACGATGGTAATTACCTTCTTGTTTACCGTGTTTTAGAGACGAGAACAACCTGAAGAGAAGAGTAGGCGTCGTCGCTGCTCCGCTCCTCCCGGCGTCTCCAGTGAAACCCAAGACCGCTACTTCGAAGATCTCCAAAGTGGATCTTGAGAACCAAGACCCTAATCAATCGACGCCGTCTCGTCCAACCCGATCGCCGAAGACGAGGAATCCTGCGAAAGAGATTATCAAGTCAAGTGCCAAGGAGGAGGTAGAGGAGAAAAGAGAGGAACCGAAGCAGAAGAAGGTACAACCTCGGCTGAAGAGCACGATGTCAGCGAGAAATTTGTTCTCCGGGAAGGACATCTTGAGCCAGATCTCCGAGTTCTACCACGAACTCAAAAGGATGGCGGTAGGAAGTAGGACTCCTCCCGTCGGAGTAGAGGCTAAGGAGGTCGAGAAGGCTGCTGAAAACCTTCACAAACCAGAAGCAGATAATAGAAAACTGCCGACTCCAAAGTAATCGCAATTTGCACACCAAAACTCCCAACTTTTCTTCATCAATTTTCTCACCTCATCATCAAAAACTCTGCAGCAAGAACGATAGGTCTCCGCAGAAAAGGGGGAAACCGAAGATTGAGATCGAAAAATCGACATTCCGTAAAGAAGTCAGAGCAAATCCTCCGACGCCACAGCGTTTCCCTTCACCTCGCAGTGCAAAGAACCCAAAGGCAACTCCTAACGGAAGATCCCCTCTCAACAAGCCTCCTAAATCAACTACTCTGGTGAGTGATCACAGTCTCTCCAAAATTAGGAGAACACGATCAAGAATGCTCATTTGCACTTCCGAACGCTAGACATTTCGATCTTTAATTGCTAATAAATCTTGGTTATTGCGGTTGATTAGGGAAGGGCAATTCTTGAAGACAGAGAAGAGAAGAAAGCATTATTAGCTCTGGAGGATGAACAAGGTTGCAGTAGTGCTGCTGTAGCCGGTAATTCAGAGGCGGCTTCAGCTGATTTGTTTTGGTTTCTGAAACCTTGCAGTCATGTGGAGTAGTTTTACTCCCTTTGTCCTATTTTGCTCTCAATTCTCATAGCTTTATTCAATTATTTGTTGTGGTGTTGCATTCACCTTCAGGAGGAATAAACACATGGGCTGATGTAGATTATCTTGATGGTATTGTTTAGTCAAACATAATTGCCAAGTATATCTAAGTATCTTTTTTTTAAGAAAGAAATATGCAATCTATTTATTCAATGTGTGAATTGTTTAGGTTTTTTCAACTGTTTTTTTATACTTATTGAACTTGTGGTCGCATGGTTAATGCTCCATATTATTATTTCAGAGCAATAGTCCCAAAATTACAACTTAAGGAAGGATTATATCTCCACAAAAGGCATGAAGAACAAAATCAACTTAAACATTGAGTCTGGAAGTTATCAAAGTCACCAACAGAAACATTCATTGCCAAAAAATAATAGTAATAGCATATCTTACCAAGCCTAATTTATGACTGAACTACCTAAAAACTTGTTCAACCATCACTAGTTCCAACGTCCATTTAAGAGGAATAACAAAACACTAGCACATACGCATCACCAGTAAAGGCAAGAGGGAACACACAAGGACTGGTGTAGACGAGAGAACATGAATAATGAATTGAGAATTGGATAAATAAATGAATAGGTGGGGCACTTTTGATCATGTTTCTAAATCATCCTTTACAAGAACCAGTCAACTTTAAAACAACAATTCAACATACTTTTTAGATTATCTGAATTTAAAATCTCACAGCCATCCAACATACTGACTAGAGAACAAGAAAGAATGAAAGGGCTTCAAAATACTGGAAAGCAGTCACCTGGGGTACGCCTTTGAGATAACCCACAAGTGAAAGCCATTTGATCTTTGAGTTAACTGAACATGCCCGCAGTAATAATAAGCCTGTTCAGAATAAATGAATATCTGAAGTTGAACATCAGTATCTGCTACTTTACTTTCTCTTGATAATGCAATCAAACAAAAAATAATGTTTGCTGAAGTCGATAAAGTAGTACTAATTTCCTTCCATCTAACACTCTAGAGAAAATTTGTTCACCATCTGTTCAAAGGAATACTAAGTAGTGCAGCCAGATTTAGCCCATCCTTCGGAGCATCTGAATGTGTTCTCACCATCAGACCCAGACACGTGAGATGACCCAGGAGATGCCATGGCAGTAGAAGCCACTTTATCAGGGGGTGATTCCTTCACCAGTGAATGGACCCATGATACATCTAGCTCATCCGCATTTCCTGGGAGCTTACATGAAGATGTTCGTTAGAGATGTCCCAACACTTCGCCCAATTGGTCAGTGACGAATTAATAGGAGAGCCAATCATTGTAGATGAGATGGGACCAATATCACGGGAGCTCAGGCTCGGTGGCGTCTGTTGATGCCCCTCCCCTCTAGGACAGAACACCAGGAGCAGAGATATTAAGAGAGGCCTGTAATAGAGGTGAGTGAGCAAGAAGATGCTGAGATTCCATTGCCTTGGGTGAATATACATTTGTGTTTATGGGCGAGAGCAAGCTCTGCTGTTGCTACAGATTGTGGAACTGACTGAGCATCGCATTCTTGTTTGATGGAGAAAATAAGCCCCCATGATCAGAATTGCACCTTGGAGATGTGGAGATTTTGGCAGAAAAAAAAGTCATCTAGATTTGCAGGAATCAGGGATTTGGTTCTGACTGAAGAATTCCCAGCCACTGCCATGGAGTCAAGACGAGAGTAGAGCATGTCGCTCAGAGGTTGCTGGGAACCAAACTCAGACAATAGTGAATCATCCATGGATATGTCTCGTGCATTGAGAGACGACTGCAATCTGCTTGATTGGACATTGCTTGCAGGAAGATTTAATGTTGGTATGTTGGACTGAAGCCAAACTAAAGAGTGTCCAGTGCCATTGGCTGAAGGAGAAATGGGTGGTGTGATGGAAGACATAACAGCAGAAGGTGACATGAGAATATGTACGACAGCAAGGGCGGATCTTGAATGAGAACAGGCGAAACTCATCCGTGGCATATACGTTGTTCTTGATATCTGGAAGCGTTGGGTCTACAGGAGACTCTTTCTTAGTTGGCACAATCAGCGGTGGGAGGTCAGGATACTTCACCTGAGGCGAGGTTGAGTCACCCTCATCAGCGGGCAAAGAATTTGATGAGGTAGTCTTCACACGCAGCGGAATATCATTGTGATTCCCACCGCAGCTCGAAGCAATGGTACTATTTCGAAGGAGTTGTTCAAGGGAATTCCTCGTATCACACGACTTGGGGGGCACTACAATAACGTCAGCGGGACGGTTTCCGTCAGCATCGACCACCGTGGGATCAGCACCAGCGGCAAGGAAAGCCTGCACAACAGCCACAGCAGCCAAGGAACCACCAGATGCAGCACAGTGAAGCGCGGCGGTGTTATCGGATACAGAACTACGGTTGATGTCGACAGAAGCCAGAGACAAGATGAGCTTGAGGACATCGAGACTGCCATAGGTAGAAGACACCATCAATGGAGTTCGTTGATCCAGCACTATGCGATTGGAACCCTTACTACGGCCGTACCAACGGCCGACCTCATTGACAGCTAATGGATTGCGGTCGAGGCATCGCCTGAAGCCATCCACATCGTTGTCGGCTGCGAACTCGAGGAGACTCGACAACGAGTCGTCAATCTTAACGGTGAGGCTATGCATTGTTATGATTGGAGAAAACTATTTTTTTCCTTCAGGTTGTGACCTTGCCGGCGAGAATGAGCTCAATGAGGTTTTATGCCTTATAGGCAACCAACCTGAATGGAAGAACCCTGGAAAGGAGAGATAAAAATTGCATTTTTAAAACGGAAAAAGATTTGGTCAAGGATTTCTTGCAAACAGTACTAGAAAAAAGATGAGCTTTTCGACAATATGCATTAAAAAATCAGAAAAAAAAAAGATATGGTTTCTTCAGCTACCGATTTTCTCCTTTCGGTGCCACGCCAAAACCAAAATATGTTATGAACACCAATGACAGCAATGTACGTATGGCAAAACAAACTTGCATCAATCAATCATCCAAAAATAAAAGAAACCGGAACAATCAGGCATTCACCGAACCACTCCACAAAAATAATCCCAAAAATAGATCAAAACGCTATTTCTAACACAAATCATTGACAAATTACACAACGGAGGTCACCTCATTACTTTTAACAGGAAGCATCGGAAAGATCAAGCAAAGCGACGAGAAGATAAAACGCCGAAGCGAAAACTAAGATCACTAATAGATTTCTCTTAAGTAACACGGTGTAGCAGGCAACAAGCGAAGACGCATAGAGCAACGCACCAGGGAAGCGAAAACTAAGATCACTAATAGATTTCCCTTAAGTAACACGGTGTAGCAGGCAACAAGCGAAGAAGCATAGAGCAACGCACCAGGGATGAGCTCGAGTCGCCGATATTTAATTTCAGCTATCCAACGAAGAAACGTCGACTCCACAAGAGAGCGGACGACAACGCGATCTCCCCGTCGAACAGACGAGCTAGTGGGGAGACTTCGCGCCGCCTACACAGCTCGATCGCCGACTCGCATAAACTTCACCCACACAAGAGGGAGGAAGGCCAATGAGCGGAGCAGGCGGTAGCCGACTGTCGACTGAAATGAACTAAAATGAAACCCGAAGAATACGGAATCGTCAAATTTCGTTTCGCGCATTTACCCCTTCCATGCACGAGATTAGTGGCACACGAATTTCATCCATGCACTTTTCTTCTCTCCAAACGTAGATACATCACAGTTTGCTTTCGTTACTGGATTTAAAAGCTGGAGCCCAATAAACTGACCAATGATGTTGCCGGTACATCAAAAGGTAAATGATGATAAGTGATATGGCGAAGCGGTGAGACTAAGACGAGGGCGTTGGTGAGGCCAGTGACCGGATAAGACGCGGGAGACGGGGATTGCACTCGATTTGAATCCGGGTGGAGTCCGTGGGTCGATTTGAATGCGTGCTGAAACTAGGGTTCCGACTATTAAAAAAAAATTAAAATTTCATATTTTAAATTATTATTCATGTATTGTAAAGTAGGAAAAAAATCGAAGCGATACTTATTTTTATTATGATATTAATGTTAAAAAATATTTTAAAAATTTCATGCTAATTTTTTATATTCCAATGACACAGAGAATCTAATTCGGAGAAATATTGGTTGTTAACTTGACAACAAAGATACGAAAGGTATTTCCTTATCTATTTTTTATTATCCTATTATTATGCTGTAGCTAATATCACCGCCCTGCGGCCGTCGGGCGGGTAACTAGTTGCTTCTAGAGCTTTTGGGGCGCGCGGCTGCCTTGAAGACAACGAAGGCTCCGTCGCCGGGAGCATAGGGAAGGGCGACCGTCGACGGTGCGGCACCACCGCCGAGGATGGAAGCCATCACGGTGAGAGATGCCATTTGGTGGGCAAAGGGAGGAGATCGGGCACGTGACGTGCGATTTGCCAATCTCCATCTCAGCGGATAATTAATCCAATGGCTTGCTTACACGTCAGACTGGCCGATGACATGATTGACGAGCAATGCAGACTTGGCTTGACCGAACCCCGGCTGGCCCCATGCTTACCACGCGAATAACTCGCGGAAAATAAAGGACCCACTCGGTCGAGAAGTCTCGGGAGGTGAGCTCCCCCGATGCGCCACGTGTGTATGGAGGGTTTCTGTCGCCTCGCCTGTCTTCTGCGTAGAACGGAAATGTTACACTGATAATCGAAAAGTGAAGTTTCTAATTTACCCTCACTGCTGATGAAGATCTCTTAGAGTATTGAGGATATTTTTGAGATTTGAGTTGACGAGATCATTTCAAATCGACTCTTATCGCTGACCACGAGGCCCCCGCGCAGAGCGTCTCCAGCGATGTCTGCTGCAGTTGGCAAATCGATTCCTCTTCTCCTCGCTCGATAAAAAGTAGTGGTTGTAGCATCGGGCACTGAGTCAAAGGAAGAGGTGGTGGAATGGCGGCCAGTCACGGGAGGGGGAAGCCGGCGACGCCGATTGCTCTCCACCTTCCGCGGTTGTCGAGAGGGCAGAAACCAGGCCGCCGACGGAATCTTCGGGATCTCTTGGACCAGGATAGGAGCGAACGGGAGTTGATGGAGACGGCGGCGGCCGGGAAGCCCGCCTCCGACGTGGGGGTGGCTATTTCTGGCTGTGAGGAGACGTGCCAGACCCAGGCAGAGATCCTTCTCTCCGAGTGTAACTTCTTGAGGATGGATCGGGAGATGTCGACGGGGAAGCTGGGGCCAGACAGAGTGCGGAAGGATGTTGCGATGCGTTCCAATGAGGACAGTTTGGTCCCGGTATGCAAAATGATTGGTTTTTTCATCAATCGAATGTCTTCTGCTGCTGCTGATTCTATTTTGTCGATCGCTTTTGAATGTTGACTAGGGGAGGAAGAAGATCGATATGAGAGCGGGCGATCGGGGAGACCTAGGGGGTGGAACAGATGATCTCGAAGAGAAGATGCAGGAGCTCAAGCTGAGGAGAAGCCGGAGCAAAGGAATCTCCATGAAGCTTTCCCGAAGAAGGTACTTCCACCGACAGTCGTCTGTGCTCCGGCGCGACATGGTACTGATCAAGGAAGACGCAGCGATTTTGAAAGACATAAAAGAGGCATCGTTGCTCAATTTAGCTTTACTAGGGAAGAAGCGTCCAGATGTTGAAGAGGAAAAGGTTGGTACTACTTAGAAATATAGTACTCGTTATCCCGCCCAAGACGTAATAATCTTCGTCTATAATCTATTTTCTGAATTCATTAAAACTTTGCTGTTGTTGTTATTGGGCATGAATGAAGATGGAGATGCTGAAGAGGAAGATGGATGGGCTGTCGAGGGGCATGTTGGTGAGAATCGAGGAGTGCAGTCATTTGCTCTCTTCCAAAAGCACCAGCAGTCAAGATATTGTTTCATACAATGAAGCAGAGCACATGCCTTTTCTCCACCTTCGGCAGCAGCTGCTGCAGGAGAAGCAGGTGAGAATTCAAACAATTTCATCGACTTTCAAACAGACAGAATGTGCCCTTGATTTGCTTTCAAACTACATGTCATCCATGTGAGCGCCATTGCCATCATCTAAACTGTACAAAGTGCATGCAGACATTGTTCATTTAGTTTGCCTCTTATACGATAGATTTGTTCTGAAAATTTTAAGAAATAAGTAGCTGTATTTCTTTCTTTACCGAAAGTCTGGTCATCTTCCATGGCAAAACGCTTTGTGGTCCTATTTGAAGGTGCTTTTATACCATATTCTCTGTGTAAATAATAATACCAGGGTCTAGCTATCTATAGAATTGCTTGTTTTAAAATTTCAAGTATGAGATTGCTTCATTCTTGAGTCACTTGTACTTGGGCATGCCATGGATAGATAGATTTGTTACACTTGATTTGTCCACAACGTTACAACTTACAAATATACTAAGGCTCTGTTTGGATGAGGTGAGAGAGGTGTAAGTAATGGAAAGGGAAGGAAGGGGAGGGTAAAA
>JBAMHZ010442384.1:0-10048 GCA_037177395.1 Alpinia galanga | reverse complement strand
GCCATCAGTTGTGAGTCTGAGTATATCTGAATTCGAGTTGCTTTTACTGCTCGGGTGGCCTGTAATCATGACAAGATAATATTATACTCGGCCTCATTGTTGGAGGCCTTAAACCTGAGTCGTATGACAATTCGAGTTCCTTCTCTTGAAGGGGACACAAGGAGTATCCTGACCCTGCATCCCTTTGCTCACGTCGATCCATCTCCCAAGACTTGCCATATGGACTGCAATCCCTCCCCTTCTCTAGAGTCGTTTAACTCATGATTCGGTAATTCCATCAAGAAATCTGCTAGAGTTTGAACTTTTATAGCTGTTCTCGGGTGATATTGCAAGTCATACTCGCTCAACTCAAGCGTCCACTTCGCCAATCGTCCTGAGAACTTCACCAATCGTCCCGAGAACTGGTTTGGTCAACACTCGACCTAAATCACTACTGGTGAGCACAATCACCGGATGAGTAAGGAAGTAAGGTTGCAACTTTTTGGCTGTGAGCACTAGGGTATAGGCTAATGAAACTCGACTCCTTTTAAATATATGAGCTGCTGCTGTGAACCATCTTATCAGAGAAGTACAGAGCTAATGACTCCCTCGAACACTGCCAAAGTATACCCAGAGTGTTTCTCCTTTATTAGACCTAGCCAAGGTAAGAACTTGGGTCAGGTATTGTTTTAATTCTCGAAAAGTCTACTCACACCGATCATCCCATTAGAACTGAACAGCTTTTTTGAGTACCTTAAAGAAGGGTAGCCCTCTATTAGCAGATCTATAAATGAAACGAAATAAAGCAACAATTCTCCTAATTTGCCTCTGTGCCTCCCTTATGGTAGTCGGGGTTTGCATGTTGCAGAGAGCTTATACCTTCTCAGGGTTGGCCTCTATTCCTCTTTCAGTTACTATATCTGAGAAACTTTCCACTGTGGACCTTGAATATATATTTCTTTGGGTTTAACTTCATATTGTATTGCCTCAGCGTCGTAAAGGTTTCCTCTAAATTAGGAATCAAACTAGCAATCAGTCGAGACTTCACCAGAATATCGTCTACATGTACTTCCACGTTTCTTCCCATCTGATGTGTGAAAATTTTATTCATCAGTCTCTGGTAGGTGACTCCTCCATTCTTTAGCTCGAACGACATCACCACATAGGAGTGTAATCCTCTGGAGCTGACGAAACTAACTTTGTTTTGATCTCTTTGGGCCAATGGGATATGATGATATCCTTGATAAGCGTCTATGAGCAAAATTACTTCGTGCCTTGCTGTAGAATCTATGAATTAATCGATACGAGATAAGGGTAGTAGTCTTTAGAGCATATTTTATTCAAATCATGGAAGTCTAAACACATACGCTATTGGCTAGCCGAACTCCCTTCATGAGGTTCAAATAATGTTCTGCCACTTGAGGGTGGATTGATGTCAGATCATGGACGTCCTTTGTGAAGATGTCGAGTTGCTTTTGAGGTAGACTATGAGGTCGTTCTTTACTTCTGGCTCCAACTCGCTTGCCACCTGTGTGGTCTTCTCTTCAAATATTTGCACGAGCTCCCCCTCTTCGAATATTTGCACGAGCTCCCCCTCTTTCAGGTTGCTTCTAGTTGGGGCTCCTTCCACTAGTATGTGCATTTCAAAAACAGTCGGAGCTCCAACTTCCTTATCCTTGAGGCGGGCACGCTTTTGGTCTTCCTTAACCATCTCCACATAGCATCCTCAAGCGACCTTCTGATTATGCAGACTTTCCTTAACAAGTGTCCGACTAGGAATTTTAACTTCTGATTGAGAGGGGAAGCCATCGCAGTGAAGGCGGAGACACAAGGTCGGCTTAGGATAACATAAGTCGACGGCGCATCAACCACCAAGAATTGAGCCATCAGTCTTTCGGATTGACTCTTCTCCAAGCGTTAAGGGTAAGGTGATATATGCCCTACTGGCTAAACTATATGTCCGACAAAGCCGAACAACAATGTTACTACCTCCTCCAGCTTGGCTTCTTTCAATTGCATCTAGATGAAGGCTTCTTGGAAGAGTATGTTGACGGAGCTCCTTGACATCAACGCCTGAGCCATCTCGTAGTTCGCAATGATAGGTCAGATCACTAAGGCATCACTATGCGGGAACAATCTTGCTATATCTTCTGGCCTGAAGCTAATAGGAGGATGCTCTTGGGTGACTCGATCATCTTGGATGGATGGAGAGGGACTCCATTAACCAAGCATGAGCCTTGCACGCTCGATTGGAATCGTCATCAGTTGGCCCTTCCGCAATTACATTGATGACTCCTTGTGTAGGGATATTTTCAAGGACTAGAGATGCCCCACTATTTTGTCCTTTCTTTACACGAGCCTCCCTTGGCACTCTTGCTTGATCTTCTCTCTGCGGTACGTAAGGGTTTTGTCTGAGTGGGGGTTCTATGCGAAAACCTCATTGAGGCTCGATTCCTCTCGGGCGAGACTCTAGATACGGTTGTAAGTGAGGGTGCTCCTGGTGGATCCTTTTCAGTTCCCACTTTAGGCCCTAATAGCTGTTGCTTGAATGACTATAGTTCCTGTGATAAGTGCAAAAGTATTTGGGGGGGAGGGGGGGATTGCGTGTGATCCCACTATAACCTTCGGGTCGCTAGAGTACTCTATTCCTCGCAAACTTCTATATCCCTTTCTCGAGCGGTATGAGGTCGATGTGGAAACTCGACCATCATGACAGCTAGAGGCTTTCCTGCAGCTATGGTTGGGAAGGGTTTGTACTTCTCTGGCTGTGAGGGGGCCTGCCGAGGCTCACTAGCTTTCCTCATTGAGTTTGATCTTACAGCTGTTCCTTTCACGATTTGGCGAGCTTTTTGAGCTTCCTCTACATTAATATACGTTTCTGCTTGCCCCAACAACTCCTTGTATCCACCTGGGGGATTCTTTACTAGGGGCCGAAAGAAGGTTCCATCTTGCAAGCCTTGAGAGATGACTGCCATCAGGATTTCAGAAGCGGCCATAGGGACCCTCTAGAGCAGTACCAGTGAATCGCTGGATATGCCCCCTCAGGGGTTCTGTCAGTTCCTACTTTACATTGAACAAGCTAAAAGTGATTGACTTATACCTTTTATAGCTAGCAAAATGCTACACGAATGCTTTGCACAGGTCATTGAAAGACATCAGGGATCTTAGCTATAGTGATTGGAACCACTTTTGGGTTGATCCCACCAAAGTAGTGGTAAATACTTGACATTTGATAGCGTTTGAGTATTAATGTGGCAAGGCAACATTTTCAAACTTACATAAATGCTCTTTGGGATCTGTGAAACCGTTATATTCTCCCAAATGGGGAGAATGAAAATTGGAGGATAACTCCTCCAAGAGGATTTTCTCGACGAAGGGAGTAGATTTTCTTCGTACCTAGTATTTCGTCGTATGAATTTTCTCCTGCTCTTCACACGTACAACGAAGAAGGAACGGGCTAGGATTTGGCTTCTCCCCGATTGCTGTCCTCCTTGGCCTGTCTATGTCATTTTTTAGAGAAATACGATCGGTCTCCCTAGTGCCATGAAGGGCTTCTCATTTCTTCAATGGGTTAGAGGAGGGACGACTGACCCTCCCACTTCCTTGAGCCAAGGAGTCCTCCACGACCTTCTGAACTATCACAGCTAGTTGACTACGACATAGTGTTATGGGGGTCTCACCCGAGGCAGAGACCGAAGAATGAACCTCATGCGATCTCATCCTCTGCTTCTTGCTCAAAGCTTCCCATAGATGGTGCCAATGATGCGGTCACTTTTTGTTCCCTTTCACCGAGTCTTCGAGAGAGGGTGGGTTCTCACAGCCGCAGCAGTACCCTGTTCAAAATAATACAATCCAGACGGTCATCGGTGCTTCGACTATGATCCTCCGATACTTAAGTCAGACAGAGAGATGAAGATGAAAGATAAAAGTAGTAAACAAAAAGTATTCCGTATCAAAAATATCAGAGAGAGTTTCTTTACCTCATCCTGTCTTTTTATAGCAATTCCAAAGTTTCCCCTTCATGATTATTCTCCAGTTATGCTCTTTGGGAGTTTGTTTGGGGATAATCTGTTGGGGACCGTTGGATCGCTAGAGGGGGGGTGAATAGTAATTTTTCCAAATTTTTGGTCGTTCACTTGATTCGATTGTGCTTGTCTACAAAATTGTTAGTATACAACGGAAATACAATAGAAATACGATAAAGAAGACAACACATGCACAATACATAAGATATAACGTGGTTTGGAGCTCTAGCTCCTACTCCACGGCGATTCGTAAGGTGAATTACTCCCAATCACAAAGCTTCACTAGCTTTCCTTCTTTTGGATCAAAACCAAAGTGGAGCAACTTTCTTACAACTAAATATAAGCAATAAGTGTGAATACAAAAATATTACAAATGAATACAAGTAAAGAAACACTTTACAAATGAAAGAACTTTTGCTTGAGTACTTTTGGTTGCTGTTGGATGACTTGGAGGTGTGAATTGCAGTAGTAAATCCCCTTTAAGAACCCTTAGAACCGGCAACCTCTTTTTCCCCCTTGAGCTTCTTTTATAACCTATATTAAAGGGCAAAATCGGGTTACACTAGTTGGTTGGGTCCTTAACCAGTCGATCGACCTTTACCAATCGATTGGTATATACTATCAGTCGACTGATCGACTATCCGTTGTGAATAACGTCTTTCCAACGGCTTAATCCACGTCGAACAATTTATCCACGTTGGATTACCAATTGACTGACCAAAATGTCAGTTAATTGGTCAGGTATAAAAAGCCTGATCACCATTTGCAGTTAAGTCCAACTTAACTACCATTCACCAGTCGACTGGTAAATCTCAAAACTGAGGTTTACTCCTTCAAGTGTGATCCCTTTACACTTTAACTCACCTTAGCTTAGACCTCAGTCTTCAAGCCACTTTCATCAACCTCACGCCTCCATGCGCTAGCTGTCAAGTGCTTCTATCGACTTAGTCTTGCTATGTGTCAAGAGTCATGCTCTTGGATTTTCCCTTTCCAACCCATGTTGTACTTTCCTTTGCCAAATCGCAACTTGAACTTTCCTTTGCCAAATCGCAACTTGAACTTTCCTTTATCAAGACTTCACCCGTGGGCTTTTCCTTTGCCAAGTCACAACTTTGACTTCCCTTGCCAATATCCATACTTGGACTTTCTTTGCCAACACTATGTTGGACTTTCCATGCCCAGCCTCTATGCTTGAGCTTTTCTAATTGCCAACTCCATGTTGGACTTTCTCCATTGCCAAGTCAAACTTGGATTTTTTACCATGACACATGATCAAACCATATTGTCAACACAAATTGTCAAACATTAAAACTCAACTCGAGCTCAACTCGAGTACACTAAATCATGACCTGGGCCGATTGGACCTGGGCCGATTGCACCAACATAACCTTTATAGGGAATCTCCATCTGACATGTCACATGTTCAGGAATCATCTTTAGGAGTGACTGTTAAGGGATCAGATGTAACAGCTGTAGAGAGGAATCTTCTCGGTGGTCCTTGGACTCCCGACTCCTCATGCTCCATACTTCTGAGTTCCCTGTTTCTTCACTTCTCTCAACTTGCTAGGTTTTTGGGCCCGCTCTGCTTCTGGCCTTCCCGAATCGTCCCACTCCTGACTCACTCTGCTTTTGATTTTTCGAGTCGCCTCACTTTTGCCTCGCTTTGCTTTTGGCTTCCCAAGTTGTCTCACTCTTGACTCGCTCCGCTTCCGGTTTGCTGTGTCACTTCGCTCCTGACTCTTTATGGGTCCTATGTTTATATGAGATTATTTTCTTTTCTCAGGGCTGGTGGATTTATGACGTTGGAAAATCTTATCTATTTAGCCAAGAACTACCGTGTAACATATCTTTACAGTTTTCATTTACTGCATAAATTAAGAGTGACTATTTATCTGATATTCTCTTCATTTCTCGCTCAGAGTTCTTTCTGGAAGCTATTACACAAGCAAGATGGAAGGAGAGCTGAGTGGGAATACCCATTTGCTGTAGCTGGAGTCAACGTTACCCATATGTTGATGCAAATGCTGGATTTACAATCAGGTAAAACACTAACAAACAATATTTAACTGCCGATATTCCACATCATCATCATCATCAGAGGTTCCTGATTTATTTGACAGGAAACAGAACTTCAATAACTGGATCTTGCTTCTTACAGCTTCTTGAAGAAGATGAGATGGCATTTGATATGCTTTATTGTATGGCATTTCTGATATTGGACATTCAGTGGCTGGAAAAAAGAGCTACTTATATGGAATTCAATGTAAATCCAGTTTATTTTAAAAAAAAATTGGACTTACCAATCTATCTTGATATCCACTTTATTTTAAAAAAAATTACATATATTTTTCTTTGGTAAACTCCAGGAAGTATTGAAATCCACTAGAGTGCAGCTGGAGCAAGAGCTTTCATTGGAAGGCATTTCCAGTATAAAAGATTTGCCATCCTACAAGTTGTTGACTGTATAACATTCTTGTGATAAATTGCAGGGCATTATTCACATTGATGGGTGTGCTACTTCTTTAGTTGAATCTGTCAGCTGAATCATCTCTGGACACTCTTTCAACAGCTCCATAAGCATTCTCAAGAACATTGTATCTACTGAAATGAACAAACATATCATAAATAATGTGTTCGTAGGCTTGTTTTTTTAACGCAAATGTACCATGTGGGTTGGATAATATATTATATATGGTTCTCGTAATACTTTTTCCCCTTAAATGTAATTGTTGGTTGGTTAACTTCATTTAAATTCTTGTCCTGCCCACCTCCTATGTCTGCTTAATCATTGAGAATGATGGTTGAAATATTACCGCTATAAGCTGTAAATTATTTGTATCGAGCAAAAAATCACAGTGAAATAGAATTTTAAAATAAATATAATAACCCTGCAATCATACTTGTAGATGGATTTTGACATTTGAACAAATGTTATGTAATGTTTATTGATGAGGTGTACAAATGCTATTAAGTGCTTCAGATAGAATATTAGAAGCTTTGATAGATCAAAAGATGACATTACGTTTGGCTAATAAAAGCTCATAAATTAAGATTGATTAAATACTTAATAAAAGAAGAAGGAAGATGACATGATGTACCAGAGGAAGATACTCTAGGTAAATTTCATATGTACAAGTTGAGTGAGAGCATATGTGCAAATGAGATTTATGTGGGCTAATTAGAATAAATAGTTGAATACATTTTCAGTTAACTAGAGCTTGAGTCGATTAGTTAGTTTATGTTCATCTCTATTTCTATTTGTAACTCACTCCATTGATATTACTTGAGTTCAGGTAATTGATGCTATTTTGAGTTGACTCAAAAAATGATTTCATTGCTATAATGAAACAATGCAATTGATAATCTAAAGTTCAGCAATTGTAATGAAATGATTAGTTGTTACAATAGTGGCAATTCATAAATTTCATGGAAGATTAGTTAAGTTGATAACCAATATACTCTATTAATGACCAGTAAAGTTGCTGCATGATAAAGAATATCAATTTAAAGTTTAAAATAGTCAATTCAACTAGTGCAGAGAAGATATTTTAAAGGTAGGATGAAGACAAGTACATATGCTCTATTATTTTCTCAAGCATCCACTCTATTTTCTTGTTCTATTTATAAAACTTCTCTTATGTTCGTAGTTTCACTTGAAAAAGAAAATTTAGTAAGTGACTCCTTGACTTGTATCTTCATTAAGTGACCTGTCAAGGGGTCATTGGCTACAAAGTAGGAGTCCGAGGCTATAAAATTATAAATTTTTTTGTTTGCTTTGTCTTTATACTTAGTTTTATATTTGAGTTTTTATTTGTATATGTGTTATCTTTTTCTTGTTAAGCAATAACCCTATCGTAGAAGTTATGATTCGCCATTTACCCTCTCTAGACTTTATTTGATCTATATTTGGCACTAGAGTCTTGCTCGCTTCTAAAGGACTAATTGCCTAAGGAAAATTTCTACACATGACAATGCAAGAAGGATTCAAGATTAGACGACCTCCCTAGTTGGCACCAATTTATTGAAAATATAAGATGAAGTGTTATTTAACAAATAATATAAGTAATTAGTTTATTATTGTAAAGAATTAAAATGCCCGTCGATGAGTTTGGAGATCCTATCAAATTAAAGAGTTAGATGATCGACAACTCTTCAATATAGCCTTTCACTCGAGCATCAATACTGATGTTGGACCTTTCAAAAGTGCTAAAGAATTATGTGATACTCATTGTACAATTGCTAAACATGACCTTTTAATTAATAATCTATATAATTTTAGCATGAAGGAGAATGAAAGGTTCAAAGAGATTTTAAATGTTAGATATGCAAATTAAATGGGGTATTTGGTTAAGAGAATCAAATCGGGTTATGGATTTATCAGGGAGGGATTAGTTTAATTAACTAAACTTTTAAATCCCTAAATCTTAGTTTAATTAATCAAGTGATTAATTAAATTAAGCCTAAGTTAATGATTAAACTTACTCATATTAATCACTGAACCTTAGCTCCATTAATCAAGGGATTAATTAAAGTAACCTTAGGTTTAATTTCTATAAAAGTAGACACATTTCTTTCCACTGCCGACTCGTATTTTCTCTCCTATTCTTTCTTCATCCGGATCCATTTCTTCCCAATTCTCTTCTTCCTCTCGATCGCCAGCCGCTTTCTTCTCTATCGCATGCCGCTGATCCAGACCCTTGAGCTCCAGTGCTCACCCCCACTCCAAGTAAGTTTAGTTATGTTTCTCTATTTCTCATCGCTGCCTATCTTTGTAAGAGTTCAATGATGCTGTCATCGCACCAATCACTCGGACGACGATGATCTCATTCGTTGACGCCTTACCGCAGTGAACCCCACCCATCGTGACTCAATTTTTCTTCCTTCACATCACAAAACAGTAAGCTCGCGCCGCCCGATCTTCTTGGTAAATAGTTCCTCCACTTTTATTTTGGTAAGCTTTTATCTACAGCCTTATTTTGGATTGTTGGTCGGATAGAAGTGGATTTTTAGAGAGAATAGTGATATCTTGTGAATAACAAGCGATGAGTGCGGACTGAGGTAAGGATTTCTTCCAGATTTAGCTTGATAAATTTGGAATTGGAAGCTGGGTGATTGAAGTAAAGATAGATGAATTCAGATCGGGATACCTGATGGTTGTGGTTTGAGATTACAGTTGACTTCTAGCGGTATGATGAAATGTGATAGTTATTTGGCTGAATTTTTATTATGTACCTTCGGTAGGGATTAAATGGATCATTTGGATAAATAATAATGAAATTTCTATAGATATATGAAATGTAGTATACATTAAAGGGAGATTTGAATAAATCCCTCATTATCATAACATAGTGACTTCCATGAATCAATAAGAAAATGATTAGAACAACTAAACGGATAAATCCTAGTTAATTGGTCATTAGCTAATTGGGGTTTAAGGTCAAAATATGACTTCACTCGATCATTAGATGTATTATAGAACTTAGTATGTTTTATGATTTGTGTGTAGGGCTTTGATTCGAGGTAGGTTCGCGGACATGAAAACTATCAGTATGATCTACATATCAGGCGGGTAGTTTCCCTTTGACTTCTATAGATTATTAATCTTAGTTCATGAACCCAGATATGATGTTGGTATTACTACCTTGACTCCACTCAATATCAGTCTTGAGTTTGATACTTATCTATTTGAAGTTTGAGATGTTCTATTTGTTATCTATAGAGTCTCATTTATCTCTGTTGATGATTACTGTTCATATATGTATCACTGCTACCATGTTGCTTCATCGGATAGTGATGATTAGATTCATGGGCTTGATTATCATATTTCATGTCCTTGCATTGTTGCATCTCCTATCGGCCTCGGCTCCTAGATGTGGTTGAGCGGTCAACGGTGGAGTTATGTTAGTGGACTGGATGTCCTTGCATTGTTACATCATAGAGACGATCGACTTGATGTCTATACAGTGGTTCAGCTATCCACATTGTTATACCCATTGTTTTTGCATAATATTGACAGATCATACTTCTAGTCACAATCATATTAT
>JBAMHZ010442374.1:0-10048 GCA_037177395.1 Alpinia galanga | reverse complement strand
GAGGTAGCCCATGGTGCCAGCAGGAGGAGGCAGAGAAGCGGCAATGGTAACGACGGGGGCGGGCATGCGGACGGCAAGGCCGAAGTCAGCGAGGCGAGGCAGGCCGTCGGCGCCGAGCAGGAGGTTGGCGGGCTTGATGTCGCGGTGGGCGACTCGGAGGGAGTGGAGCCGCGCGAGGGCGGCCGCGGAGAGGCGGGCGAGGCGGATGCGGATGGGGAAGGGTGGAGGCCGACGCTGAGGGTGATGGAGGAGATCGTGGAGAGAGCCACGTGGCATGAAGTCGACGACGGCGATGCGGGGTGAGGAGGAGGTGGCTCCGACGAAGTTGACGAACAGGGGAGTGCGGGGGAGGGAGGAGAGGACTTCGATCTCCGCGTCGGTGGCGGAGGGGGAATCAAACTGGAGAGAGGACTGGGAGGGGACCTTGGCAGCGGAAAGAAGGCGGCCACCGTCGAGAGAGGCAAGGAAGACGGACCCGTGGCTGCCGCGGCCGAGGAGGGCGGAAGCAGAAAAGCCCGAAGTGGCGGCTTCGATCTCCTCGTACGTGAACACCCTGTGTTTCTTCTCTCCCCGCTCTTCCTCCTCTTCTCCCTCCTCTCGACGCCGCGCGATGCAGCAGGCGATGACGGAAAGCCTCATTGCTTCGCGAAGGTGATTAATGGCGAAACTGAGCGCATGGACAAGAAACGAGACACTGTGCAGTAGTAAGATGGATCGGAAAACAGTAGAAATTAAAAAATAAGTGCGCCGGCGTCGGCCGAGGGATGTCTGTTAATTAACTTTCGTGTTCCCCACTAATGGATGTGCCACCAACTAACTTATTAACTTGATTAACACCTCTTCCACTCGCAATCTCGTCCGACCGACTCGATCGTGGGACCTGCGCGTGATTATCAAACTACAAATTGGGCGTCGAAGACGCATTCATTCCTGCCCGTCGATGCAGTAAATTTATCTTACATTGTTTTGTTATATTATTTATCGGACCTTTATTATTATATTCACATCTATTTTTTTTTAAATTCAGAAACTATTAGCATTTATCCAATTTATAGTTTATTTGGTTCAATTGATATCTAATAAAACAGGGTTTCAGATTTAGTTTGCACAATTTCATTGTATATATAGACACGTTTTCGTATTTGATTTCACCTGTGCACGCTTTCATGTTCTTCTTCTTCGTGGAGTGCATGTTTCGTCGTGTCTCTCTGCCATCGATCTTTCACAAGCTGGCACATGTTACAATTGCACGAGTCAAGGCCAACATATCCAATTGGTCCAGAGACAACTTTCAAAGTTATCCTCTTGTTGGGCTCTCCTCGGCCATCAACCACACCGTCGTCATCTCACACACGGTCCTAGTGCGATATGGCTTCTTCTTCCTGCTTTGACTCGCATTATTTTGCCCTTTTGGCTGCCGCTAGCTGCAACAGCTCCCACTTCCACCTCTGGTCCTCCCGGTAGCATTTCTAATTAACTTCTTAGGGTGTCTCTTGCAGAGCCTGCATGCTCCCTTAAAGTAGAGCGGCCATCAAACCGCTGGTCGTCCCAGAAGCTGATGCAGCTACGACCTGCATCTATTCTCCAGTGGCAGCCCTCAGCTCCCTCCGTCACTTTGCTCCATGTCTTGCACAAGCCTCTCCAAAGTTATTCCTCTTTTACCTACCTTTGCATACCTTGATCTAAAGACAGTTGTCATTCATGACTATCATGCTGCACAGCTTCCCTAGCCAGCAGAAGAGTGTTGAACTCCTCCATTCGTTTCATATTTAGTCCGCCTTTATTTCAATTGCTCTATTTCCGCCTTAATTACCATATGAAAGTTTCTTCTTGTTAATTGGCACTAGTCGCTAGCTCCAGGTGTAAGATTTGTAAGCTCTTTCGATCCGCTTACCATATCCATTCCCACCGTCAGTTCAGTCAATACGATTAGATAAATGGACTGATAAAAAACAATCTGCTCAGAAGATAGATGGCGCACAGAATCTAATATATTATGAGTTCAGAGGGGAGTGAATCTCTATGCGTTGAGCTGTCGGCGTGCTGAAAGATCGATCCTCTGACAGTGTGTTAAAACTGAGTAGAAGTCCAGTAAATATCACCTGCCGATTTGAATGGAATCGGTTATTACTGGGTGTCGGAGCCTATGGGAAAATAAAAATAGATGATGGAATTTAATAGATAAAAATTATGATTTGTTTCTCGATTCAGTTTAAGCTCCTTTAAGCTTTAAAGACTCCGTTGGAGCCGAGAAGTTGGAACGAGATCGAGTAGACCGGGGGCGCGTGGTAGATGACGAGTCAAACCGGAGTGGATTGTTTTTTTTTTCAAAATTTATACCGACGTATCGTCAATATATCGATCGTTGTTTATTCGTAACGGGCGAAATTTCAAAATATCTTCCGTTTTTTTTTACGGGTACGCTTCGGCCGCCTTCCGTGCAGATTCGCTTGATGCAGAATTACGTGAAGATGGATTTCTTACCTTTGGATGGATGGAATTTAATCTCGACCACAAAATATCTTACGGTTGGGATCCAATTTCAACAAATCCAACGGGTGAAAAGCACCCTTCAGTGATATGGACGTCACAAAGGGCAACATTTTGTTTTTTGTTTTGGATTATTACGCCGCTATTTAGCTATGTCGGAATCATTAATCAGGTCCGTGTGCTCGAGGACTCAATCCCGGCGACGACCAAGGACACGAATCGGGTCTCCGAGGTTGGAAGACCTCCGCCGCAAGGAAGGGAGCGAACTGCCGAAGCCCAAGCTGCATCCCATCGACATGGATTCGACCGTCACACACGCCGCCAAGCCCGTCTCTGACGGATCTCATGCTCCGGAAGCTGCGTCGCACGCGAATCTCCAGTCCGAGGACGCTGCTCCGCCGCCACAGGCGGCTCTTCTGAATTCCGAAGACCTTCATGACCTGCAGCAGCCCAACCCTGACTCTAATCCTGCTGATCTTCCAAAGGAGGCTCTGCACGCCCCCGCCTCAGCTGAAGTAGCACCGACTGAGTCGAACCCCTACATCGCTCGCTCACCTGCGGCTAACTCTTCCTCATCGAAAAGTATTATCTTTTCCCTCCATGTTAAATCTGCTTGGGAACGAGTGTTGCTTCTTTTATGTTAGCTTCTGATTGCGAGGTTTTCGAATGGTTAGGTACCGCGGAGACTGTGAAGAGCGTGCTTAAGAGATGGGGGAAAAAACTCGGGGAGTCGGCGAAGAAAGCTGAGGAATTGTCTAAAAATACATGGCAGCATCGTGAGCAATGCTTTACCTGAGTTTATACCTCGTTCATATTAGCTCTGCAAATATCGATTGGAGTTCTGTATAGTAACTCTATTTTTTTTTTCAATCACATTAAATTTTGATTAAGACTAGGTTTTATGATCATAGAACAACAGCATAGCAGAGCATATTGCTTCTTCTTCTTCCCTTTCTTTTTTGGCAATGTCGTTTTTTTTGTAGTAAAAGGGAGTTTCAAAACCAAGAATGATTTTTACCTTACTATTGCTTCTTCTATGTCTAGTACAAGTTAGAGATTTATTTGATCTTTGGTTTATGGAAATTTATTACTTGTGTTGATACTAAACTCATGGTACAGGTTGAAGTTAGTGAGTGAAACGAAATGAAGTGGGCAATGAATACAGACTAACTATTCAACTTTCATATAGAAGACAGATAACAGCCAGAAGAATTGAACAGATGCTGAAAATATCATGTTTTGTCTGAAGTCATGAGTTATGACAAAGGGATCCCTTTCTTGTTGTAATGCTGGACAATGGCTTTCTGTTGGATAAATATCAAATTGATTAATTGTTTATGCTGCACATCTTTGTTAAATTTATGTACACTACCCACTTCTTGGTACTGATATAGTAGCTCTTTATTGTTTTGAGGTGATCCACATTTTGCCACAGATATAGTATCTTTTCTATTTTGAGGTGATATGAGAGAAAGGCATGTATCTCATGATGAATTTATTTGTATCCTGCAAATTATTGGTTTTGCTGTTGCTATTACTTAGTATATTCTGCTCAATTTTTCTTTATTCTTTGGCTCAACGTTTCCTTCTCTTATGAATTCTTGATATCTTAATTTTTGCATTTTTTATTCTGAATTTCACTTCTAATAATCTCTCTACTCCAGTGAACACAGGACCAAGTTTTGTTGAAGCTACCATGGGAAGAATTGCTCAAGGAACCAAAGTGATCGCAGAAGGTGGCTATGATAAGATATTTCGACAAACTTTTGATACCCTTGCTGAAGAACAGCTTAAAAAATCCTATGCCTGCTATCTATCAACATCTGCTGGTCCTGTCATGGGAGTTCTATACCTCTCTACTGCAAAACTTGCATTTTGTAGTGACAATCCTCTTTCCTATAAGGTTGCAGACAAAACTGAATGGAGTTATTATAAGGTATTTATGTTGAAGTTCTCTAGCATGTCAATTTAATGTTTCCTGATCAACAACAAAAAATGATTTTTTTTTCCTGCTAACTCATCTTCTGTGGAGAATGATATGTCTCATCGAGTGTAATACATGTTATTTAGAATTGTGAAATACTACCTTCATGCATAAATTTCCTCCCAAATATATTTAACTGTCTAGAAAGCAGCAGTTTAGAGGCACAAAATATTCAAGTATATTAGCAAAATGCTTCATTCATCAAACTTAGCAGATAGGATTAAGCATTCAAGAGTAAATTCTTTGTTTGAGGAGTTATGTTTTGCAAAGCCCATCATTATACTGCATCGGGCATGGTCATCACTAGAGGAGCATATGTATGGAGTGGCACAAAACACTGTTATATGCAATGATTAGAAACAACTTTCCTAGGCTAAACAATGTATGACTGTTTTTTTTATCACCGTTTACAGAACATATGTGAAAAGTGCTTTTTATTTGCCAAGATGTTCAACTCAATATAGAGTTACAATTACAAGATAAGATCTAGGAAGCCAACCCCAAATACTTGGAAATCATATCTTGGCTTGGTTGTTGTTACATGTTGGCAAGACCATCATTGATTGTAATGGTAGGTGATTGGTCTCTATGATAAATGTTGAAATTGCCTTGAACCGTTTGCAGGCAAAATGTTATATAGGTAATTTTGTGTGCTATTACCAGCATGAGTGTGTTACTACATCTAATTAGAAGTACACAGTTAAAGAGAAAGTATGAGTTTATTCCTCTGTCAGAGTCCTAGAAAATTACACATTATATTTGTAGAAAACTAAAAATGGTGTTTGCAACATTTTTTAATATATGTGCATTCAGAATATTTAATTCTTCCAAACATATCATGAAGTTGATTGCCACAATATTGTCTGGATAATGCACACACATAAAGTCGAGTAAGTCATCTGTACAGCATACATTAACTTTTTCAGGGTTAAATTATTTATATCCTATCAAAAATTTTATGAGGAGATAAAAAAAAAAGCAAATTTTACATTCTAACTTCTGCAAAAATATACTAAAGATTTTGTTTCCACAAATGGAATTAGGACAGTATATTTCACTATGTGCCCACATCAGGCTACATCTAAAGTTCATAAGCATTTGTTTGTGTTCTTGATGAAATGTGGGTTTTAATGCATAAGTGGACAATACAGTTTTTTTTCCATTAGATATTCTCCTTTCTCATACTTTGGCTCTCATATGCCTCCTCTAGGCCTGTCAACATCCGCACTTCCAGTTGAAACTTAACACTCTTAATTTGATAGCATGTGAAAGTTTGCAAAAAAAAAAAAAAACACCATGTTGGACACAGATTGACACCCATACTGGATATTCTCACTATGATCCAAGTAATAAATTCTCACAATACAAATAGACTTAGCTAATTATGCACTAGATGTTTTGTCTCATGAGAGTGAAACAAGTATCTTCTACTTAATATGTACATGGGTTATGTATATGGCTTAGGTGAAAAGGAGAAAAGAACTCACACAAATTGGGAAAACTTATCTCTGCTATAGCATGTACAAAAGCTTAGTGATGACCTTAAGCAATTCATACAACATAAACACATGAATTAAACAACCCATATTAATTGACCTACAATCCTATTAAAGAAAATTTATGTGCTGACTTAAGCAATCAATAGTGTGACACATGGCTGTTGATTGTTTATTTGGCTAAAATAAGTTTAATCAAATGACATCGCTTTGCTTTATGATATAATCCTCATGCAACCATTAATGAGTGTAACCTTCTCTCATTCCATAAGCTTTTATGGTTGCTTTATTTGGCTAAAATAAGTTTAATCAAACGACATCACTTTGCTTTATGATCTGGAGATTTGTTTAACTCCTATAATCCTTATGCAACCATTAATGGATGTAACATTTTCTCTTTCCATAAGCTTATATGGTTGCTTCTTCAAATAATTTATTATGTCGATTGCAGTTGTACAATTATTAATTAAATACTAATTATGAGCTTAGTCAAACTAATAAATTCATAGAACTATACAAATGCAATTACCATATGATGATTAAGAAGATACAACTACTATTTATGTTTCTAATATTTATCTGATTCAATTATTATTTCTATTTATGTTGATTAAAGTAAACATAACCAAGAATGTTCATCTTCTTCTTGTCTACTTTTCTTTGCCTAAATATATCAAGTTGTTGTGAACTAATAAATTAGCTTGATTTAGCCAACCCAATTGAGGACAAGAAATATACATGCAGTCAATATTGCATATACATATGCGGACTAACTAATATGTGACCACAAAAATGTCTTTTTAAAAGCAAGTTTATAGGATACAGTCAACCAAATGGGTCCCTAAATTCTTCTAAACTAGACATCTCATGTACATCTCTATATATCTGAAGAAAATCATCAACATAATGATCAATGAATTCTCAAAGAATAATGTAGAATGAATTCCAAGTGGTCATGTGTGTCTGCATGCATATGAAATATTTCACATCACGTATGCCCAAATATGCCTCTATAGTTTCATATGGTGTTACTGGTTCATTCATACCAATCTAATTTAATTTTTCATTCTAATTTAATGTCTAGGGATCAATTTGATGACAAGATGGAAAATCTTAGCTTGCATTTACTGATATGACCTTACACATCAAGGTTTGGAAATTGTATATAGGTGGTATGCAGTCAGATCATACAGTTTCATCTGTCAATTGCTATGTAGTAAACTCTGTAGGCATATTCAGAAAATTTATCAATAATTGTACCCATTAATGTGTAATTTAAGTATTCATAGACAACTAATAAACACAGTTTACTAATTCCACATGCGATTTTCATTAATAAAATTCCAATAAGATCTGGTTATTACACTTACAGATAGGCAAAACATGAACAACTTATGCAAAACAATAGGCAAACATGCAGTAATTCCATCTAATATTTAATTATTTTCTTTTTGACCTACACTTGTTTCTACTATTTTAGTTTCTTTTTGTAGCTTTTTATAGTTTGCTATTTTGAATTGAATGCCCTAACATGATATTTACAAATTTGCTTCCTGGATCCTGAGCAGGTTGCTATTCCTCTACATCAGCTCAAATCTGCTAATCCATCAACAAGCAAAAAGAAACCTGCAGAAAAGTATATCCAGGTTGTGTCAGTGGACAACCATGAATTTTGGTTCATGGGGTTTATGCACTATGATAGTGCCGCAAAGAGTTTACAGGATGCTTTGTGTGATGCACAGAACTCAGAACCTGTAACAACGGCGTTAACTAACTAAGTTCATTCAGAAATCTAGAAACAGGGTTGCTCAACGGCCTCAAGGACACCTAATAATTTCCATTGGTGCATCTTTGATCTGGAACATGTGCTCATCCTGTATCTCAGCGTTCTTTCAAGGCAATTACTTAAATCACTTGTTGCCTTTTATTCTCCTTCAGGTTTTTGTCTTATTTCCTGTGCAAGGTTCTACAATTTTCAAGTAGCTTGTGTTAGACTTGAATGTTCATATCATATATTGCTTTGACCTGAATCATATACTTTAATTGTGTAATGCCACGACTCTTCCAAATGACTGTTAAAAAAGGATAAGGGGTAAGATAAAACTTTAATGTGGACTCATAAAGGAAGACTCAACATTTCTAGATGGTTGATCATTCAAGAGATGAAAATGCAATTGAAGTTTCGCTTAATCTTTTCCCCATTTATATCGTTGCATGTGACAGAGACATCCAATTGCGTAAAGTATGTTAATCACAAAGAAAGGAGCATCCATCATCTGTAGATTACACAGTGGTTGCCCTTCCAATGTTATCCCATTGCTACACTTAAATTTGCTCTCATGGATTAATATAGTTGGTATCTACATGACAATTTATTACAATGAATTTCAGAGTCAATTTTCAACGGATATGAAAATACTTCATTGGAGGTCTAACTTCTTCCATACAAAGAGCTTCTGTATTAGATGAAAATTTTTATGATTTATTACCTTTCAGAGTGTGTGAGATAGTGCATATTCAAAAAATAAAATTGGAGTGTACACACATGTACATACTATGTTTTTAGTCGCCCAACTACAGCTAAATTCGCATTGTCTAGGACTAAAATTCTACACATTCAGCTTCTAAAGTGCCTCGTATCTTCTGTCTTTTTGGATATCAAATCTTACATTCTTAATTACCCATCAATCTTTATGGTAGGGATGGGTGGGAGAAAAAAATCTACATATCCAATCCCACCAGAAAAATCAAATCAACTTGATCTAAGAATTCAGATTTATTAAAATTTTGGATGAGTTTACAGCTTTTTACAATCTCAACTTTGGGTTAAAATTTTGCTTTTAGAATATGATACAAAATCTAAAGAACACTAGGTTGACTAGATTTATATTTACCATGTTCAACAGTGTGCGGTATTAAACTGACGAAGTTAAGATTTCCAAAAAGGCATGTAATTAATGACCAATTTGAACTCGAGACTTTCTGCTGCAACGACATTTGACTTGTCTCTCACTCAAGTTCATGTTCTCTTTGTTGTTTTCTGCACTATAATTTAGTGCACGGGAAGTTTAGATCTGGAGTCCATCCACGATAAGGCTCTTGAATAGAGAAGCTGAAAAGAAAGGCAGTTCATGTTTTGTCAATCAATTCGAAACAGTAGGAAACAGAAAAAAAAAAAGAGATCATAGTGCAGTTTTCTAGCAAGCTTCAAGGTTCCCTCAGTTCCAGATGAATAAAAATGTCTTGGATTTTAATGGCAGAGAACAGAGATAAGAGCAGCTCAAGTAAAGTCAAGATATAGTTGGCAATATTTCATCAGATGGACATCCAAAACAAAACCAACGGAGGATACTGGAATTTGAAACTGACTTTATAGACTTGATACCAGTGCGGAAAACAAATTCATAAACAGATTGTGATTGAAAGAAAGAAGCAAAACTGAATGCTTATTGCTTTTCAAGTAGAAAACTGAGTATAGCAGGTAGGAGAAGGAGAGCAAGAAGCTAAGTAATGAACATAAAACATAGATCCTCTCTGTAGGTTGGTGGTGCAGATGAATCTACAAAGGGTAAACATTAGAACTAAATTAGGGTTATAGGTGCACTTACCATGCTGTTAGCACATATTGGTCACCACTAAAATCAAATGAAGCTTCTTAAACAACAAGGGTAGAATGCGTACAAAGCATTGTAGCAGTTACAACCAAGATAGTTGTTTTTTGTGTGTGTGCATGTGAAAGAAAATTGTTGTGTTTTTTTCAAACATAGGGAGGCTGAATTTTTCTTTAGACAAGTAATCCACAATAATATATTATTTGCATTGAGTGCCAATTTAAATTCAGAAATAACTTATAATATTCTAAACTTGTGAAAAATGTTAGGACCGACGGCGGCCAGCTAGGGGGACGAATGAACCCTGCAAAAGGTATTAAGCTTCTCTTGCTACTCACTTAGCAAGGAGTCAAGGACACAAATTAATTAAGCAAATAAAATAAATAATTACATAAAAAATTAAGTAAGAGGACACACGAATTTACTTGGTTCGCAACCGGGGAGGTTGCTAATCCAAGACAAAGAGA
>JBAMHZ010442363.1:0-10049 GCA_037177395.1 Alpinia galanga | reverse complement strand
ACCCGGTTAACCGGACCGTTGACCACGGTCCGGTTCCGGGTCGGGTCCGGGTC
The DNA here is from genome assembly GCA_037177395.1 of Alpinia galanga. Classification (NCBI taxonomy): domain Eukaryota; kingdom Viridiplantae; phylum Streptophyta; class Magnoliopsida; order Zingiberales; family Zingiberaceae; genus Alpinia; species Alpinia galanga. The sequence goes on along the minus strand of JBAMHZ010442363.1, from coordinate 9,996 downwards.
CGACCCGGACCTTGGCCGGGTCTACTGTGTTCCCCCTGCTTCCTTCGCGAGCTCGCCGGGCACGAAGGTAACTTGTCTCTTCCTCTGAAATGTAGGTTCTTTGTTCACTTCTTTTGAACAATGTGATTGTTTATCTGTCTCCCTGTTTGATTTATTGTGTTGCTCTTTTCAGCATTTGTTCATTTCATGTTAAACTCTTACGCAAGTTTTCATTTAGCTATGTTTATCCATGCATCATAAGAATTTTTTTACAATGTTTTCTTGATATACAAGAACTGGTGAATTCAGTGGACGGCCATAGTCCATTAGAGTTGCAATTTATAAGTTGGGCTGCATGAATTCGTTGCGCTTCCATTTTGTGTAGCATTTGATGGATTCTATTTTATTTCCCTTTAGACAACTTCTATGTGAGTGAAAGAGTACCTTTTTCATTGATTAAGGGCACGCACATCAGACAGCGTTGTGTAGCAGCAGGAACACCACCTTGTCCCATCAAGGACTTCCAATCGGTTAAGCTTTTAGGATGATTAACAGTTTAACACAAAGTTAGTTCCAGGAGTTTTATGGGTACTTAAGACATTGTTTAGTGATTTTATTTTTGAGTCACTTCTGCTCCTCATATAAATATGGATTGGTAATCCACTCTGCATACACAGCATCTGTTCCAAATATTCCGAGAGAAAACAAATGCCTGACCTTTCTTACCTTCTCATTTCCTTGTTATTTTATATTCTGTATAAAAGATTAGGGACGGCAAGGAAGAAAATCCAGAAGATAAAGGGTTTAGAACCGACAGAGTTTTGAGGACACTGCTACTCATGTCAAGATACATCCTACCTTTTTTTTCCTTAGTATCTATGCTGACTGCTGATATCTTGATTCCTCTTCCAGGCCTTGTTTTGTGATGCTGCTATATTTTCATTAATGAGTCAAAGGTCAAACTAGAAAAGGAAGGGTAGTCAAGCCAAGCTGTAGATTCCATGTAGGATAGAGAAAAGTTGGGTTGATTATAAATAGCTTGACTAGGAGAGTAATTGCTGAGTCAATCTAAATTGATTCGGCTTAGGAAAGAGCGAATCGAATTGAATGTAAGCAGCTCGACAATAAAAAGAGTTACAGAGCTAAAGAATATATAAAAATACTAAATCAAGGCATCTATTTTATAATAAGATTCAACTTACCCTCCAATTTTGTACATTTAGTTGGCCTAGTATTTCTAGCAATTGCAATGGTTATCTTTTTTTCTTCGTGTAAAAAAAAATATTGTCTAGACCTAAATGGTATTGAATCTTATCAAGTGATTTCCACATTGTACAATAACACAGATATTTATTTCGTGCGGTAACCAAATTTTATGCAAGGGTATACCTATGTTCATTTGTGAAGAATATGATTTAAGGCATTCTCTAATTTCTTTAATGATTCTTTATGGCCTTTGACATCAAAAGAAAGTAGCATTAGTCTACCAACCTAGATAATAAATAATTGGAGACTTTGTTAGAAAATTATTACTATCATGTTGAACTTTTGTCTCTCAGTTAAGGCACTTCAACAATTGGCATTTATTACCAACTACACACCAATTTAGATAAAAAATTATTTAAAGCGCTCACCATATCCTTAGGATAATGTACAAGGGGTTGGTGGTAAAGGCATTGTTAGAAGATTATCCTCTTAGGAAACTTTCCAGCTAGTGGAAGGCTCCTGTGATGCTTAAGATGGAAGTATACTTATATTATGATGCCAAAATATGGGAACAATAACCTTAGGCAACTTGGGAGATTTGAGGGAGACATTATTTTGATTACTAGAGTAGGGAAAACGAAGCTATGCTTGAATTCGTAGAATTTTGCAAAATATAATAGTTTGTAGTAGAAAAGATTAACTTCACCTGTTATCTATGGTATTAAGCTTTGGTTGCAAAACACAAGAATAGTTCGAGCTATAGACTCTTTTATTATCATCCATGGCCAGGGGCATTTGACAAAGTTAAGATTGTCAAAAATCTTTTGTGACCCTAGCAGGACTACACAGTTAATTGTAGTACAATAGGATTAATAAAGAGAAAATCTAAAAAATGTTAAGACACAATTAAATAGATTAAATGAAGTGACTTATATGCAATGCAACTTAATTCTTTAAATTCTTTAATCAATCTTAGACCTTGGTTCCGTTTAATGATACCATTTTGGAGTCCAAAATTGAAAAACATTTGAAGTTATCTATAATCCTTCTACCTTAATAAAGAAGACAATCAAGGGGACAGACTAAATTGGTCGAATGAATTAGAGACCCCAAATCGAAATGTACATAAGTTTAAATGATTTGAGTGCTAAAATGATGTTTCTCAGTAGTCAAAACAACTAAATATTATTTTAAGAAAAAAAATACAGATAATTCGCATGCATATTCTGACCTTACCTCTTTTCAATTAGTAGGGCAATTAATCAAACACAGACAACGAAAGTGGAAATAAGATCCAAATAATTACCAATGCCTTTTTTCATAGACTATCCAAACAGTAGAAATTCTTCAATAAAAACAAAGAAGCCACGAAATCACACAATGACACAAACCTAAAATCATCTACATTTAGCCTCTATATGATGGATCAATTCTCCTAATTCCATTGATTTCTAACTTAAATGTTATACCTTACACAAACAATTGTCTAACCATTTGACTCTCCCCAATCCATCGGCAACTAGTTTAAGCTAAGTACTTCCTGCACACGATAGATTAATTGACACCACGTTTCTATAGCACATTTGACCTGTCAATTGGATCCAAAGTCAATCTTATCGTTCAAGACACATTTCATTTCATTGTCAAATTAATTGAAGCGTCTTGCAATGAAAATGTTGTCCTTAAATTAAGACATGAATTTTGGAAAGTTATGGGGATTTTCAAGTTTGAATATATGGCTTTGACCGTCAGTCATCAGACTTATAAATTCATTATTTCATTATTTGTGCACGGCACTATGCATTAAGTTCATCTTCAGCTTCTCTATTTAAAGCCTTCTTCTCGTTTAGTGTGTCTAATAAACTTTCCTGCCAATTCTTCCACTTGGCAATGGCTTCCAAGGCTGTGGTCGCCATCTTTCTAGTTCTCCTTGTGTCCAGTATCTTTTACAAATCGACAGCAAGCCGCAGCCTCCATTTCAAAAGAAACTCCTTTACAAGACAAATAGCAATTGTGATGGCGATGAAGATCAACTTGAGCTCCAAGATGTCTATAAGGGAGGAGAAACCTGTGGTGTGCACTATGCTTCCTAGAACCCGTGTGCCACCGTCGAGTCCGATTGGAGGCATTAATGAGAATAACCCTTAGTTTTGCAAGGAAAGTAATTCTCTACATTTGTCTCTTTATGTATATCAAATGACAGGAATTCTTTTTTGATCAATTTTATCAAGAAAGAATTGAAGGTTCATTTGTTATTTGAGCGTTTTAAGATTTTAGGATGAAAGAAATGTAAATATGCCGGAAGGGAGTTTTTATTGAGATTAGAGGTGTTTTTAATACCATAAAATGAGATTGCTCTAAATTTCTCTCCTTATATCACATTTATAGATAAATTCAATGTATATATATATTGTAATATAATATGCCAGAAAAAACATAATGAGTTGGACAAATCTATTGTCCACACAATGCACAATTTCACAAGGCATTACTTGCTCGCATATTGTAGTTGGCAGGACGCTTTTGTAAAATTAAATATCAGAGATTTAAATCTTAACTAAGATGAATTTATGAGATTTATCCTCTAAATAAAGGGCACACTAAAGAATGTTGGATTGGCAGACCATCCGCTACTCGTACTTTCTGTGAAGCCGATTCAGCCATTCCCATGATTAACCAGGTCTACTTGAATATCTAATACGAACTAAAAAAACATCTCTTGGGCTGTGAAACACTCCATTAATAACATCCATCACAAATTTCCATCCAAAACCATATGTACACTTGAAAAATATTCCGAATGTTGAGCTAACAAAGGTCCAATGCTCATGGATGCACAAGAATCTCTACTTTGTTGAAATATTAACGCCCCTTCTCTCGACCTGGTCAACAAGTTCATACATCAAAATTATTGACGAGGACATAGTGTGAGATTTGGGCAGAGAATTTGGCCAGTTGGGCAACCGACCAAATTTTTTTAGGTAGACAAATGACAAATCAGGTTGATAGAAGGCTTTTTCACATGTTGATGTGGATAGAGTGGTTACACCAGATCAATAAGAGAAAAAAAAACATTTGGGTTGCATTGAACAATTCGAATATTCAAACCGTCTTGTGTACACAAAATGGATCAAAGACTTCCGATAGGTTTACAGTTACAACGAAAGCTACCATAAGATACCTTCGATCAAGAAAAAGGCACTAGACTGAACCAGAAAGGAGTTTATTGTTATCGGGCATAGCAACCTTCCGGCGACCTTTATCTGGACCACCGATAATCCCGCATGCCTCGAATTGCCTCTGCCGGGCCCTTGCCCTATATTTCTCTTCAGCTGATTTCATCGAGAAGCAGAAAGGGCAAGAGACACCGTACTCCCATTCTGGAGCTTCCATGTCTGCATCGCTCACAGGTTTCTTGCACCCATAACACAGTTTGTATGTTCCTTGGACTAATCCATGTTCGACAGAAACTCGTTTATCAAACACAAAGCATTCACCCTCCCACAGGGATTCTTCCTTTTGAACTTCCTCCAGATACTTCAAAATTCCTCCTTCCAAATGATAAACCTGCAAGTGATTAACCCTCAGTTTATGTATTATACAATTAAAAAAAAATTCTTCATTTTTTAAATGTTGAATGATCAGTATAAAGAGTTGTGATTAATCAAACAACAGGGAGGCACAAATCACCTGGCCAAATTATCTGTTTATTAGATCAAGTCTAACAGTTGATGTAACTTCTATAAAGAAAGCTAGCAAGCAAAATAGGGAAAAAATTTTGGAGAAAAAAAATCATCATGCTTACTTAGATAACATGTGGGACAGAATATTTCATATTTTCAACTAGGCTAAATGAGACATGACCATTATTGTCCTAATTGTGTGGTCTCATCTACAGCCCATAGGATGGAAATTTTAAGATGCATGAGATGATTAAGTAATTTAGGAAATTAATAAAAAATGGTCAAGATATTAATATACAAGGCAACACTTGTGAAGACAAATCTTTATTTAGTGAAACATTTGTAGGGGAAAAAAGGATTAAAGGGAGCAAGAATTTGGGGTGGAATAAAAAATATTGTGCATATAGAAGCTACATTAAATCATCATATCTGTTTTATTCTTTTGTGTTCAATGGAGTGATTGCACAGTTTGCAATAGAAAGATCCGCCTAACATTGAGCAGTCTAAATATGACCAAATCAAATACTACTAGGTGAATAGCTAATGTCTACTCTCAGAAGTGATCTGCAAAAACAATGTAGGTACCATATGTGCGAGAGAAAAAAGGGACAATGTCTTTAGGATGAAGCGATACAGGCTAGTAGTGAATGTCTAAGAATCTACATTGTTGGAATAATTTAAACAAAAACACTCGATGACCAAAATTGAACATGCTGCATACCTCCTTGAAACCTTTGCTAAGAAGAAAACTCGAAGCCTTTTCACATCTTATTCCACCTGTGCAGTACATTGCAACGCGAGGTAATTTCTTAGATTCTTGACTTTGAATCTCATTGAGTTCAAAGTTGCTGCCCAAAACTAAGTCTGACTTGCCATCTGATTCAGGAAATTGAAATTGATTGTCAATCCAAGATGCAAACTCCCGAAATGCTGTGGTACATGGATCAACTGCTCTTCTAAACATTCCAATTCGAGTTTCATAGGTATTACGGACATCAATCACCATCTGACAAATAATACATGGAAAACATGGTTTATATAATAGAAATAAAAACATCTAGCACAAAACAATTAAGAAGTATCCACTACTGTTTTCTGAACTAAAAGGAACATTCACAGTAGTTTCAAACTTAGTGACGACTAAATTTATGATAATAGGAATCAACAATAGACCAATGATAACACAACCACTCAAAGTATAACTTTTATTTTGTTATGGGCATGAACGTAAATAATTTAGCCTTCAGAACTTATTGAATCCATGAGTATTAATATATGCAGGTCGAGGGGACATCAAGGGAACCCAAGCCCTGTATGTACTTCGTTCAATAGAGGTTGAGAGAAGATTGAGGGAACCCAAGTTCAACAGGGGTGAAATGGAAGAACCTCTCTACATTTGAGGCTTTACTGGCTCCAGCCTAGGATGGAGAGTGTGAAAGAACATGATAGTGAGAAATTTATTCAAGTGATCCTGCTTCACTTTGAAATTCGAAGTAATCTCGGGGTGAAGCCTACATCACAGTATTTCAGCTTATCCAAGCAATCCCACATCACTCTATCTTCAGTGTGAAAATTGAAGCATCACTAGGGGTTGGTTTGAAAATTTTATGTTCTTTTTCAATATGGCGTGACCAAAACTGTGATGGATAGTTCATCTCATCTTACATTTAAAAAGGCATTATCATCATGGATGATGATTCTATTGGGGTCACACGATTGATTGAGTACCTCCATCAACATTTTCATACTAAAAACTTAAATGGCCTTAAGGACTTTTTGATGTGGAGGTTGCTCACTCAGGAGGAAGATATTTATATTTCCCAATGGAAGCGTGTGCTTGATATACTTAAAGCAGCTAGCATGTCAAAGATAAAACAAGTAGATCCTCCTATGGATCATAATGTTAAGCAATCCTACATCAGTTTGGCATCAAAATGTGATCTCAGGTTGGAGCCTTCATCATTCAGTGTTTCAGCTTATCCGAGCAATCCTGCATCACTCTATCTTCAATGTGCAAGCTGAAGAAATCATTGTATGAATTGAAACAATATGCGAAGGCTTGGCTTGGAAAATCTTGATTCTTCTCTTGTTTGATATGGCATTTGGCATTACCATGAGCATACATGATGGATGCTTCAATATTTCACCTTGTCTCCAGTCATAAAGACATTATCATCACTAGTAATGATTCCACTAGGATCACACAATTGAAAGAGAACCTCCAACAACATTTTCATGTTGAAGACTTAAGTACTTACACAGTATAGGGGTTGCTTGATTAGGGAAGCTAGTTGTATTTCTAAATAGGAGATGAACTCAACATACTTGAAATTTTTATGTCAAGAACAAACAAGTTGGCACTATTATGGATCCTAAAGTCATATTAGTACAAGAACAAAGGGAGTTACAAATCGATCTTAGAAAATATAAAAGATTGTTTAATGCAAACAAGAAACAAATATCTCAAGAAAGAAAATAAATTGAAGATAAATTCCAGATTGGTTCATCCACAATAAAAGAAAAGAAATTGAAAATATTCGAGATTGGCATATCTACAATAAATCAAAGATTTGATTTTTATTATTTCATAATTAATATTTTCCATTTTGGTAATAAATAGGAAATAATTATAATAATTTATTTAGAATATTTCTTTTCATATTTATTATTGAAGGAGAGCCTTGGCGCAATGGTAAAATTATTGTCGTGTAACCTAAAAGGTCACAGGTTCGAATTACGAAAATAATCACTTGCAAAGCAATATAAGACTACGTACAATTAGATCCCTCCTTGGGACCCGCATTGCCGAGAGCTTCATGCACCAAGCTACCCTTTTATTTATTATTAAATTGAATCTATAAAAGGAGTCAAGAGTCCTATATTTTGATCATCGTTGAATTAATATAATTTCCAATCTAACTTCTCTATATAAGAAACTTTCATTTGGGTGACGTTATTTCCTTATTCACTTTATTAATTTTGTTCCTACTTCCTGAGTGTTACAACAATTCATATTTGGCATTGCGTCACTATTAAAGCAACTACTACTTTATGGATTAAGACCTAACATTTTATTTATAGTTAGTATAATTAATCAGCTCTTAAAGAGATCATGTTTCATGATCATCAAAAAGAGACCTTAATAATTTTACAATATCTCAAGAAAAGGCATCTCATTTTGCATTCAATATCATCTAAAGATTGTCTGGTACAATGATGAAGATTTAGTAGATTTTTGTATAGATAGATAATCCACATCAAACTATTATATTTTTTGAGGTAACTTAATTTTCTAAAAGAGCAAGAAATAGACTTCGTAGACAAGACAGTGCAAAGGCAAAAGGCAAAGTACAGGGTCATGACCCTAGCAACAGGAGCTCATCCATGTCAAAGAGATGATGATTAAGTTGGTACATGCTCCTATAAAGTCAATGAATCTCTATTATAACAATTAGTTTGTCATGTATAAAGCCTTTATTGCAACATTTCATGAAAAAACAAAATGCTTAGAAATTGATTACCAGATTGCCAAAGCATTGGTTGTTAGCTTCAACACCTAACCAAATCCATTCTAGAATTAAATACATTTATAATAACTTGAGTGGCCATAATATATTTGAACTAGCTTAAGAAGAATGTATGTTATATGCCTCCATGTAAACAATATTAATATCAAGGGCCCACTTGTGATATTTATGTTAATTAATAATATACATAAGTAGACGAGAGTAGCAAGGTAAGTGACCTAGTTTTCCTTGTATCAACCTATTTTAAGAATGAATACTTAAATATACATTTATTCTAATTACAAAATAAAATTTCCGAGTAAATTGAAGAAGAATTAATAGCATCATTAATTAGAATAAACAGACACAACATTATTACAAGAAAATTGATAGGGAACAATGACATTTTCCATAAGTTCATATATCCTAGTAAGAATACCACGATCTATATAGGAGCACCCATATTCAACAGATAGAATGTGCCTAATTACATTACTATTGTGTATACGATACAAAAATGCAAAAAATAGGAGCAACAAAAAAATTGATTACCCATTTGTAATATATGAACAATAAAAATATGTACCATAGCCGTTAGATCTATTTATTTTCCTTTTGGAAAACGAGAGAAAGCTGTATGAAACTTTCTAATCAATTCTGTTAGGTTCAATTTTGATGGAACCGAGAATGCAAAAAAAAAAAAAAGGTTGCTTGGACAAGAATCCAAAAGTGTAAAAAAATACTTAATCATTTCAATCCTCTCTCTTTTCCTTTTTTCATTCACACAGGAGTATTTTTTATTTTAACTGTGATTCTGAAAGATGTGCTTACTATTAAACTCTTTCTGTTTCCAATTGCTCCATCTATAATGCAGAAATATAAAAATCAATTAACAAAATGGTTATTTGAAGTGAAATCATACGGTCGCAAAGCAATTAAGTAATAGAAAACATTGAACAACTCACAATATCAGGATCACTTATCAAAGCATTCCAATCCCGTGGTTTTACATACTGACCCACCATCTTAGTAGGCCTTATTCTTGGATCTCCAAAAGTTACAATCTGAAGGAACAAATCATCACACCATGAGTTTTGCAGGTAAATCCCTGTGATAGCAAACAAATAGTATGTAGCTCTCCTCAATTCACACAAGAATGAATGGAGAATCTCAGGATCAGTTAGCAATACCTCTTTCTTCAGCTTGACTCTAACATGGTCCCAGCGAAAAGGTGCATCTTCCCCTGCTCCAAGAGGGGAATGGTTAGTGTGTCCATGGTGGATAGCCTCATCCTCAGGGCTAACAGGTGACTCTACTAATCTAAGGCCTCTAAGCCGCTCATCAGCCTGAATAAAGTTCAAAACCTTCTCCACTGATTCTGGTGTGCCACATATGCTGCCATTGATTCCTTCTGGTGCAAGTATGATGCCTCCTGAAACACGCTGAATAGAATCTGCCATGTGTGATAAAAGCTGACTTGCACAAAATTGAACTTGCAACAAGAAGAAAGAAAAATATTCCTTGTGATGTTGACATGCACAATACAGTAGCATAGCATAGTCGCATGGAATATTTGAATGAATATGGTATAATTTTAGACAATAACATAGTGATGTCAATGC
>JBAMHZ010442332.1:0-10053 GCA_037177395.1 Alpinia galanga | reverse complement strand
GATAACTATATCAATTACGTTGAAATGAAAATATTTTGGAAGAAAATTAAAATATCGTTTAATTTTGATTGTTTTTTGGTTTTTTGAAAGAAAAGGATAACAGGAGATGTTTTTTTTTTTTTTAATTTTTTCCCCCTCCCCTCATTCTATTTATACTACGCGAGCAATGAAGGGTACACATAATTCGATCAGATTTAATTAATTACAGTTGTTAATGGCCATGGTGGTATTAGCGACGACTGTGATTCAATCAGATTTTAATTGTGATTTAATAAAATTTCAATCGTAATTGAATGATTCTAGCGTCGATTAAGATTTAAATATTGATTATAAAAAAATATAGAACCGCCACATTAGCAGTTTCCCACTGCTGCCTTTACATGTGAAGGGGATAAATTAGAAATCCAGAATGGTCAGTGTAAAAATGTGAAATCATCGATAGCCTAATAGTAAAATCTAAGAATTAATTCTTTTCTTTTTAAATTTTAACATGATTACACTAGCTATCCGAGCAAGTTCTGATGGCTATATTTAAATATTAACTATAATATTCATTGGCAGTCGACGATGATGAAATTGAGAATGAACGAAACGCGCACTGAGAAGTCAGGCACGTACCTAAACAACTTTTTACTGTCCGAAACAAAAATAAAAAAAATTAATACCCTGAAATAAAAAATAAAAAAAACCAAAAATAGCTTATTACCACAATATACGGCTATATATATACATATACGACCCAAGCGGCTCCGTCTCTTCCCTCTCTGACCTTATCGCGCCGTCGATCTCCGCCATTTGCCGATTGTCTCCGCCTCCCGTCCGGAGACTACGTAGACGGCGCTCCTCCTCCGGATATTCTCGTCCACGAACTCCTCTGCCTGATCCTTCCGATTGTCGCCCCATTCCACCAAATTTCCCTCCGGTCCGTCCGATATGAGGAGGTACCTAGGGTCGTTCTCCGTGTCTCGTTTTAGAATTACTCTAAGGGATCTATGATCGGTCTGATTCCTCTAACTGATTTTGACAATCGTGCTTCCGTCTGGCGTTTTGCCACCTCCGGACTATTTGCTGTTATTGTTGTGTTTCGGTTTAGTGTTTTGCTTCTAGTGCGATCGTCCTTGAATTCTGTGATTGGAATTGCATAGGGAATATTTCACCTGAATTTCATATATTTATATTGCCCCAAATCCCTAATTTTTTTTTTTTGGACTTTTACTACCATTTAACATAAAAGTTTCCTTTTTGTTGAACCATTTGTTGGATTGGGTAGCTTTTTATGGTTAATAGCTCTGAGGAAGACATTTGACACCGCAGAAAATATGGCGTAATATAGCATGGAATTCACATTTTAAGTACACAAGATACTAAACTTATATATAAAATAATAAACGATTGCAGCTTAAGGATTTGAATTAGTAATGACGAAATACAAAACTGTTCATCTTGTAAAAGGTTAAGGGTTGCGTAGATCCTAACAGCCAATGTGAAACAATATCAAAAATTTTATGAGCACTAAATTTAGTACTGTAAACCCTTTCTAAGGGTAAGATGTCAATTAGCTATAGCCTTATGCAGTTCAATATGAGATACGGTTTATGTAGCCAACCCTAAATATTTGAGATTCACAGCTTGTTGTCTGCAGTAGTACATTGTAAATTATTGTAATTGTTAGAATTCATAAAAAGAAATGTTGAATGAATCACTGTGATAGTTAAAATATAAGCTTAATGCAAGGAATTCATATAAAATCCATATATTTTATGCTCCTATAGTTCTGTCTCTTTGTTTCTTTATTGTTTTGATTTTTTTAGTAATTTTAAATCTTTCCAGCCAATTCTAAGGCATCCAATAGTAAGCTTTTTTGAACAATTGAACCTATTACACATACTAATTTTACCATCCTTGCAAGCAAACATTTGACCATCTATAGGAATTTTTATTTTTTTATCCTAATAATTTTCTCATACTATTTGTCTCCGTTGTTGGCTGACTAAATGTCAAAGTAAAAACGAAAGAAACTATAAAAAATTGCAAAGCAATAACGGAGTACTAGAAAATGGAATGAAATGTTCATTGGGCAATATCACTGGAATTTTTTTTTGTAAGATATGTGGAATTGCACAAATTGTTTTTGAGAAGTGATTAATTAAATGTCAAATAGTTTGACTAGCCAACTAAACAAAAATGAAAAATCAAATTAAATGAAGATAGAGCTTGGCCATGATGCCTATATATGAAGAGGGAAGGAAGATGGCTTTGATCTGGCAAGATTTTTTTTTATTAGTTATTGTGGACCCCATCCTTACTCGAATTTCGGTGCAGCAAGCTTGTTTCTTCCCAGTCATCATCAGATGTAGACTCCGCCCTTGTTTATTATACTAAGTCTTGACAAAATTTCTATTTTCTATCACAATGCAATGTTGCAATTCTACCATACCTGATCTTTCCAGTTTTATTTTTTAACAGCAGATTCTTTTTTTTTAATAATAGTTTGGGTTAATTTCCAATGAATTGAGTTGTATCTAATAGGATAGATTTAATTGTAATAGATGAATTTAAGCAGTGGAAGGAGATTGGAAGAGAGGAAAGAGAAGGGAATAGGGGAAAAGAGGAAAGAGATAAGGTTAAGAGAGTAAAAAAAAAAAGAGTTCATACCATCCACATAATCCTTAGTATGTTGTGCAATCTACTTATATAGGCATTAGGGAAGAACCAAAAACTACCATTAATCCCACTTAAACTTAAACACATCTTATTAAAACAACTGTTCAAATAATCAAAATTAATTAAACTACTTCTGCATCAATTCTTTATGACTTAGCTATACTGAATATCTCAAAGTTATTGCTGAGTGTGTAGATTCTTTTTATCCCTTATAAATTTCATAAGTATAATCTGTTTTGTATGTTTCATGAAAAGATGAAATTTGTATATATTTTTCTTATAATTCCCTCTGTTTAATAATATGTTTACAATCTAATTAGATGATTTTTTCTTTATTTAATCCAGGACTCTATGCAAGTTTTTTATGCATGGAGCTTGCTTGAAGGGGGATCACTGTGAGTTTTCCCATGATTGGCGAGATCAAGCCAACAATGTAACCTTTACTTAATATCTTGTCTTATTGCCTGGATTGAAAATTGTTTCTCCTTTAGATACGCTGAATTGCTTTAGTTTCTAATGTGTATTTGTTACAGATATGCACCTTTTACCAGAAAGGTGTCTGCTCTTATGGTAGTCGTTGCAGATATGACCATGTAAAAGTTTCTCGTATCCAATCATCAGGCCCATCATTCTCCTTATCGTCAAACTCTCATCCTCGCTCATCATCAGGTTCTTGTCAAGTCACTTACACTTCTGTAGTTCCTTCAGCAAGAGAACATGATTTGGAACCAAGCAAATCCATAGATGCATCAACAATGAACTTGACCCACAAATTTCCTACATCTGTCTGGACAAGTAATTTTGAAGCTGCTACTTCTTCAAATGATGAGCTTGGAGACCATCCTACTTATTTAACAGATTCTGACCGCCCCATCTGCTCATTTGCTGCTGCTGGTAGATGTCCTTATGGGCAAAGTTGCCCTCGCCTGCATGGTGATTTATGTACCATTTGTGGAAAACATTGCTTGCATCCATTCCGTCCCGATGAAAGGGAGGAACATATAAAGATGTGTCAAAAGAATAACAAGCACCTTGAAGCCTTGAAATACAGTCAAGAAATAGAGTGCAGTGTTTGTCTTGACCGAGTACTCTCTAAACCCAATCTAGCTGAGAGGAAATTTGGGTTGCTTTCGGAGTGTGACCATCCATTTTGTATCTCATGTATTCGCAATTGGCGTGGCAATTCTCCAGCATCTGGAATGGATATCAACTCTGCATTAAGGGCGTGTCCTTTGTGCCGAAAGCTATCATACTTTGTCATCCCTAGTGTCATCTGGTATTCTACAAAGGAGGAAAAGCAGGAGATCATTGACAGCTACAAAGCCAAACTCAAGTACCATATTCTTTCATTTATCTTAGCTAATTTGTCAAGTATGCAATATATAATACCTATTGCTTTAAGTAGATAGAGCAGGATATATGATCTAATTACTTATGTTGGATGCAAAAAGGAGTTGAATTCTTCTTCTTTGCTGCTTATAGTGCTCTTTCCATGTTCAGTATACTCAATAAAAAGTGTTTATTTCAGCCTAGTAGATTGATCTAGTTCAATTGAGTTGATCTAGTTTTGACAATTATGATTTGAAACCTAATAATGAAACCAAAGGATTCATTCTCTTGGTTAAAATTAAACGACATGCTGTTCCAATTATCCAATTATCAATTGGCTTTGATTGAATGCCCAAGAAAAATCTGTCTTTTATTCTTCAGCTATGATTTCAATAAATAAGCTACTTTTATGACTTCTGATTGTGCCACATGCAACAACTGCATCATTTACAGTTTTCTTGAACCCCATGTTATAGTGTCGTTAAGATGATATCACAAGAATGTTATGCATTTTTATGTTTATCTGCATTCATTCTTGTCTGGAACATATTTATGGTAGGTCACTGACTTTTTTAATTTGCCAGGTCAATTGATTGCAAATACTTTGACTTTGGCAATGGCACATGCCCCTTTGGAACTAGCTGCTTCTACAAGGTTATATGTCGCTCCTTGCAGATTCTTCACATTGCCTTTCTATTTCATGCTTAGATATGGGAGATCTAGTCATTCTTCTTTCTCAGCCTTCGATTGCAGATATCATTTTACAATTAGATAAGCATTTGGGTGTATATGAGCCTCTCCGTTCTTCATATTACCTGAGTTATCATGCTTATATATGGATTTTGTAGTTTTTCTTCTTTCATAGTTGTTAATAGCTCATTTTTCCAATCAGACAAACTTGTATTTATGCTTATATCTGCTTGTACAGAGTCACACAATCATGCTTACAACAAATATTGTGAAGAACAGTGCTAAGAATACAACTTATGAAATTATGTTGCTGGTTAAGTAAGTCGAATGCTACTATACCGATTGGGAATCAAAATACTACATGCTGGATATGTTATTGTGAATTCACATGAATTAACCTGATCGATGCACATATAGTATTATGTCCTAAAGAACACGCTGGTAATCTTTATTTCTGAGAGTGTCAGAGATCTTCTTTCTTATGTCATTTCCATGATGAAAAAAAAAATGTTTGGTGTGAATTGGCATGGATATGTTCTTGAGGATAGATAAGCTGAATAAATAATAGTTGAAAATGTGAGGAATAAATTTGGCCATATAAAATGTTGCTTAACATGATCAAAGTAATTCAAAACGGTACTAGTAATTGTTAATGCTTAATGGTTGGAATAGGATAAGGTCCATATGCCCAATTCCAATGGCTAATCATCGTTGCCATTGATAATTGTTTTGTTGTCACTATCGGCAATTATTTTACATTGTCTTGAACATATTCTTTTAAGAAAAATTTGATATCTCCAATTTTCATTATTTGTTCATTATCAATGACTGTAAATATATTTAATTGATTTGTCTTTTGAAAAATCTTGTTTGAGTTTCTCATTTAACAAATGGCATTAACCTTCACAGCATGCATATAGAGATGGTCGTCTAGAAGAAGTCGTGCTACGCCATCTAGATGCTGAAGATGGAAGTACGGTCATTGCTAAAGATATAAGGTTCCGCAACGATGTCTTCTTGTTATTTGTTTCAACTCTATATTGTTAACAGGTGTATTTATAGCTGACTTATTATTTTATCAGGCTTTCCGACTTCTTCAGCGGACTGCGTCTGTAGGTTCATATCACTTGTGTATAATAAAACGTAAGCATGGAGACCATTCTGTGTCTTCTCATCAGCTAGTCATTCTACATAGATTCACAATCTAAAATTGGATCCACCCTTCCTTTTGATGGAATTGCAATGGATTACTCATCCTTCTCTAATGCATAGTAATTTTCTTGGTGGTGCAGGAATTGTGGTCTTGTTGAAATAATATTTGCTTAGTCCATTTTTGCTGTGTTTGTTCTGGTAAATTCCAGTGGAATTAATTTTTCCATCTAACTGCAGGAAACGTACTGTTTCAAAGATATTTGCTGAGCTGTCTCCTCTATATTCGATGAAATGGAGTTATCGTTCCACTGAGACAATGATATTGAGGTATTCTTCTCTCTGCAACAGTTTAGTTGTTTCTCCTCCAAATTTATCTCTGGTTGTTTATACAAAATGACATTTAAATTGACAGTTGTTTCCATGATTTGCATTTTTTTTAATCTCCAGCCAAATGTCTAGTATTATAAAAGAACTATATGGTTTATGATTGTGTTTATATGTAGAGATGAAACTTATAATTTGAGTAAGCTCAACTTTTTGCAATTCAAGGATTGAAATCTCATTTTCTTATTGGGGTTTCGTCCACTGTCTGAATGAGAAATGGTGTCGGTGCTGGTCAGCGCCAATCTGTAGGATGGATCAAAGAGGGAAGAAGAAGAAAAAGGGAGGAAACTCGTGGAAAATCTCACCACTGACCTCCAGCTTAAGCCTCCTATAAAACCTTAGCTTGCCGAAGACCTCCTGTTCTCGTTGCCAACCTCCAGCACGCAGACGCCTTATGGGGTTCACCAATGGAATGCTAGGATGGAAACCTAAAAGTAATGTTGCTCGGCAAGCCTCATGATTTGATAACTCTGTGTCATTCGCATCGATGAGTTTCATGTGTCTATCGATTGGCATAATGGTAAATTTTACCTGTGTCAATCCACTTGGCTAAAAATTTTACACCATGAATCAAAGTTATCAAACACGCTTTTCCATGGCCAGTAAGATGTTACACTATAAATACAGGATGTGAGATGAGCGTTCATTATGTCTTCCCTCGATCATTTGTACATTAGGCATTTGAATCATACCACAGAGAACTTTGTGATATATCTACTGGTTTCCAATTGGTTGACGCTGAAATAGTCGAGAGTCCCATTATCGACAGTCTTGTCTTTCTCAACAACTATACAGATTTCTTAATTTTGTTTTACTATCAACTTACTAACCTTGCAATAGCAACTTTTTGCTGGTCTCTTCAGTGATTATTTACATTTTTTTTTCTTTCAAATTCCTCATTACTTTTCCATTTGACTGTATGTTTCACAGGGAATATTTTCATTGCAGAAATATTTATCATCCTGTAGGTGGATAAGAAGGCATAGTTATTTGTACAAGGAAGGCCATTTTGCTTTAGCTTAACTGATATTTGGAGGTTGCATGTGTGACACCTAAACTATGGATGCTAATTACGAGATCATAAGATGAAAAACCAATACTACAACAACAGCAACAAAAAAAAAAAACTCAGAGGGCAACCTTGTGTCAATTTATCAAATCTCCAACAATCTGAATCAATGTTTGATGTTTTGAACCATTCCCGTGGCAAAACTTTGTTTATGTTCGATGAAGATGAATGAGCCATTGTTGGAGGGTAGAGCAAGTGTTGAAAACAAGAAGTAAGTCTTCAAAACAAATTATTTTTTGGAAAGTATAGTTGTGATATTTCTCGACTTGTTTACCCTAATAACTTTTCTGTAAGATTGTTCCATTGAATTTTGAGTTGGAAATGAAATGGTGGTAGCGATATTTTATTATTTAAATAGATAAATTCAATACTTACTGCAATTTTGTAATTAATTAAGAAATCGAATCAGTACAACACTTTGATTTTTCATTTTTAATTAACACTATTATACTTTAAAAAAATTTTCTAACTCTATGGCTATTCAATGATCATTGCACTTGCCGTCAGGTATTTTGAATCAAATGTTTAACGAAGCACCATCCTATATTTTTTATCAAGTGCTTAACCAACCCCAATCATCTTCGTGATTAATCCATGAACTGACATCCCTTCCCATTAATTCCTCTGTTGACTACTTGCAGCGACAAGCGTTACGGTCTCTCTGATATGAAATACTGGATTGCTAAATTATTAGTTACAAGCGCTTTCCAACTTACCGATGAAAAATGTCCATGAAAGAGAACAGATCACCTCAAAGTCTTAAATCTTTGAATATTTGATGCTAACTATCGTTGAAAAAAACAAACAAAGAAAGAAAAATCAATACCCTAAAGAACTAAACGACAGATATTTCCCTTCGGATCTTCGATTCAAGTTTGTATTATGGCAAACTGTAAGAATTTTTTTTAATAAAATAATACACTCTAAAGGTACGGCAAGCGCTCCTCAATTTATTCAAATAATCGATAAATTTTTTTAATAGAATCAAATCGGATCGTTCCAAAATCAATCAGCTCAAAGAATCCGATATCTGGTAGTAATTTAAAAAAATAAAATAATAATAAACGATAGATATTTAGATAAATAGAAATGGTGTGATAAATATAGAATCGTCATATTAGTGGCTTCCACTGCTATCCCTATGTGTAGGACGGTCAGCATAGAAATGTAAAATCATCGGTAGCCTAACAGTGAAACTCAGAAATCAACCATTTTCTTTTTCAAACTTTAACACGGCTACATTGACCGTCCAAACAAATCTAGAGCTAATAGAAATGGTGTGATAAGTAAAGCAAACAGATGTATCCATAGTGTCAATGATCTGGCATTTTAACGGATTGAAAATCTTCTAATCTAACCAAGGTGAATTACAGATTAAATAGGCCATAATTTTATTAAATATTAATTTTTTTTGTTATTAAATTTGAATATCATTCTAGTAGTATAGAACATATTTTCTGTTTGATATTTTATACTTTTTTCCCTTTAAATCTCTAACTACTTTCTAATAATAAAATATCTTTTAATCTTTTTTCTTTATCAATCTTAATTATAGTTTTAATAAATGACTTCAAAACTTCTGTCTCTCTTTGTAATTAGATTCAAGAGATATAAAAAATATTTAACAATCTCCTTTTGTTCATCCATTTTAAAAAACTATATGCTCTTTTTGAGTACAGATTATTTCTATTTTAAACTTAACACACTGCATAATTGTATTTCACCTCGTGAATAAAACTTTTAACTTTTTCAATACACATGCCAACCCAAATCCGCGGCAGGTCCGCCAATCTTTATTTGCAATCCACACGAATTCATCACCCATGGCAAACTTGAGTTGATAAATTTTAATCCAATACACTTGGATTATTTAACAAGATAAATCAATCCAACGGATCCCATCCAAACTAACTGCTCTAGTGATAAGCACTGTCAATAGTCTCAAAATTCCAATGCACATTTTGCTAATTGTTCTCGATGATAATATTCTTTATCACTAGCAACCACTTGTCAATTTCAAATCTGCAATTGTAACATGAAGAATTGCATACAAAAATTCACCATTGCAAAACGATAGAAAAGACCGAAGCAAATAGATTGCTGCAATGAGATCGAGTTCACAAATACCGAGCTACACACGAACGAGTAGGGACTCGAACGGGGCGATCGGTTCTTACCTCCGGTATCGAGCACTAGGCGCGCTCGCCGCGGATGCGGCGAGCCAGCTGGATGTCCTTGGGCATGATGGTGACGCGCTTGGCGTGGATGGCACACAGGTTGGTGTCCTCAAAGAGGCCGACAAGGTAGGCCTCGGCGGCCTCCTGGAGGGCGGAGACGGCGGAGCTCTGGAAGCGGAGGTCAGTCTTGAAGTCCTGCGCGATCTCGCGGACTAGACGCTGGAAGGGCAGCTTCCGGATCAGCAGCTCCGTACTCTTCTGGTACTTTCGGATCTCACGCAGCGCTACCGTGCCGGGACGGAATCGGTGCGGTTTCTTTACGCCTCCAGTTGCTGGTGCCGACTTCCTCGCCGCTTTCGTCGCCAGCTGCTTCCGCGGTGCTTTCCCGCCGGTGGACTTCCTCGCCGTCTGCTTCGTGCGAGCCATCGCAAAGCGAGGTAGAAAGAGAGAGAGACTAGGGCTGATTTAGGGTTTCCGGCCGATAGCCTTGATGCGTGGGAAGAAGTAGAGGGTCGTGCTTTATATAGAGATGAGCACGGCGCAATTGAAAGCAGGAATGCGAAAGAAAAAAAAAACGGAAAATAGGTC
>JBAMHZ010442320.1:0-21628 GCA_037177395.1 Alpinia galanga | reverse complement strand
CCTCTGAAATTTCGATTTTTTTTTTGAATCATTATAGTATTTAAGAACAGTTGATAGATATCAAAAAAAAAATTGAAATGATTATTACTTACTAAATAATTGTTTTTCAAAAATATTGCTTTGAATTTCATTTGCCATATAAATTTTGCATTGTAATATTTTAAACCTACTACTTAAAACTTTGGTATAAAATATATAGATGAGATTTTTTCTAAAGCTGTAAATATATATAGATTTTAACCCACATACATAAAATAGATGTATAATTAATGTGCATATTTTCACAATTAAATGCCTAGTTAAATTAAATTTTATTATATGATTTTTTTTAAAAAAAATAGTTTACACAAATTCCTTGGGATATGACACTGCAAGGTTAAAATCTAATTAAAAAAGCTATTTCACAAAGTAAAAAAATAGAAATTCTTAATGATTTTTTCCACATATTACAAGCACAATTTATATTTTATATAAGTATAATAAATATATTTAAAAATAATAAATTTAATAGCTAGTATGTAAATTGGAAAAAAAAACACAAAAATATACATATTTTTTCACGTAACCAAAACCTAAAATAAAAGACTGCATAATTAAGATAACATTTGGGTTTTTCTTAAGTATATATGTCAAGAGTTTCTCCTAATTTAGGATGAAATTTATATTAAAAAGTTGCTTAATCGGAGGGTGTCAACTTAAGAATATATATTATTAAAAGCTTAATTTGACATTTTATTATAATATTTTATAAAGATTTACTCTAATTGATAGAATTGAGATCGGATGCAAGTTGGATCTCCTATAACACACTATATTATATTTTAGCGTGTGTTTTATATATTTATTTTATTAATTTTCAGCACTTTATCGTTTTAGTATTATTGTTTAACCATATGTTTAAATGTATACACTTTATAAGAACAAAAACATAAACCATCTATTTCAATGGAGACCAATTAATAACCATCTTTTATTTTAAAATGAATTTAAATATTTATTTTTTTATTTAAAAATGATTTGATTATATCTAATAAAAAATTTATATCATTTTTTCCTCATGCAAAGCGCCTTCTTCTTCTTCTTCTTCTTCCTTTCCTTATAAATAGCAAAGACACGGCGCTTCAAATACACCATTCCAACTGTAACGCAAGTAGAAGAGAGAGAGAGATAGAGAGAGAGATTTGTCCCTCGCCTCTTCCTCTTTTCCTCTTCTTACGTTTACAGTGGGAAGAAAGGAATCAATTGAGCGAGATGGGGGCCTATGAACTCATTAAGGGAGAAGAGAAAGCCGCCGCCGGCGCCTCCGCTTCTCAGGCGTTGCACTCATCGGAGGACCTAGAGGCCGGTCGCGACGCTTCGCAGAAGAAGGACAAACCTTCCGCATCCGCGGTCGCCACGAGGAACCGATTCGTCTCGCTCGACGTATTCCGGGGACTCACCGTCGCGGTAAGCACGCCTCCAGATCCACATTGTTTCCTTTTTGGGCTCCCCCCTGTTTTTCATTTTCTCCATTACTGATTTATCAAGTGAGATAATTAAAACATAAGGATCAATTTTGGAATTATCACAGCTGTTTCTGCATTATTGAAGTTGTGGGCGTTAGGATCTTGCGGGAAGATAATTTTCTAAAATTTAATATCTTCGATATGGATTTTTTTTTAAAGATATTCAATATATTTGTCATTCGATCGAATCCTATGGATTATATTTGATTGATAAAAATATATCCTCTTTTTATTGCCTCACCTTTTTTGTTTCTTTGTTCCTTAATCTGCTATTTTTCGTTCCATTCAGGATACTGAACAAAAAGTTTCTTTATTTTTTAATAAAAGTTTTATGAAGAAAAATAAATTAGAATTGCCGGCTGATAAAAAATTGCACCATAAATACTTTTAGGTAAGGCTTCCTTTCACGGATTTACTGTGTCATAGACATTGCATTGTTTTGAGTACTAGAATTTTTTTTGGTTATTCGGATAGAAATATAATGAGATGAATTGGGAAGAACACAATACATTTCTTTTCTTTTCTCTTTAATTCAATTTTTATTTCACTCCTGTTATTTTCTTTCCTCCAAATAAACACGGAGCAAAAGGACAGAGTGCGTTCGGAAGACAACGCGATCGAACTGTAGTTTAGAGAGAGCAAATAAATTAGAACAGATAAATATTTTAATTTGAATAACAATAAATGTACTTTAATTCTGCAACTATTATTACTTTGAATTATAAATGATATTTAAGGTTACTTACTTTGTCACTAAAAATAAAAATAATAAATGAGGAATATAATCTTCGTCTTCAGTATGATGTCACATTTCACCAAAGTTATCAGCTTGGACTGTCCCTTGCTTATGGCACACTCACCTTCAGTAAGAAACACATAATCTGACAGTCCTATTTTGGCTTGTATAACCTTCTGATTTATTTATTGAAGACTTGCAGTGTCGATTGATAATCATGCTTAGGATGCCCTTCACATTTTTGTACCATTTATTTGTTGATTTTTTTTTAACAATCTAAACCCTTTGAGTAATTTCAGTAGGGTACGTATTTTAGTGCCGCTGCTCCATAGCCACAAGGTCAACTGCTCCTTTGCCCTATTTTTCCAGCAAAAGAAGGAAGCTTTGTGCTTTAACAAATAATCTAGTTTTTTAAACCTCAATTAAGGGTATTTTTAAACCAAATCTGAATTTACTAAAATACTGCACACACTTGCACTAAGATCATCTTCCCTTCGCTCATTATAAACATTTCTCATCAAATTATCAAAAAACAGAATTAAGATCAGTGTTCTCATCTGTATCATATAAACTTACTCTAGTTTTGACTAAATCATTCTTATCATCAGATATCATTCTTATCTGTTTTGCCATGCCATATGCATAAAATTTGTTTATTGACAGCAATGACTAACAAATCTCTTTATGTAGCTTATGATATTTGTAGATTATTCTGGAGGATTTCTTCCTGCCGTCAATCATTCGCCTTGGAATGGCATTGCACTTGCTGATTTTGTCATGCCATTTTTCTTGTTTATAGTGGGAGTTGCACTGTCCCTCGCATATACGGTAAACCATAAGTTTCACAAAATTCCTAATCCTTTCTTTGGTTTGAAGCTTCATTTTCTGTAAACTGAAAAATAAGTTTGCATAGCAATTACTGCGTGTTAAAGAATCAAAGTCAGTTTTTTTTTAAATACAAAACATGCTATCGACCGTCAAATTTTTGTTCAGAGAGTCCCAGACAAAGTTGTAGCAACCAAGAAGGCGATACTCAGAGCGTCGAAGCTGTTTTTTGTAGGTCTTTTTGTCCAAGGTATACAACTCTTTCTTTTCGCATATCTAAATACAGTATTCATATATTTGGATTGTTCATATGATGCTATCGCATTGAGTGTAGGTGGATATTTTCATGGTCTTCACAATTTAACTTATGGAGTGGACATATCGAAAATCAGATGGATGGGAGTACTACAGGTAGGATATCACCATGGCTAAATTTAATTCCTTTTCAGCTATGAACTCATTCAGTTTTATAATGATTATGTACAAAAGTATGTATTTTTGCTAATGCTTCTGTACTATAATTGTATTTTCCATACCAAATAGACACGTGCTATCTTTTCCTTAGAAAAGCCCACATTATGAACTAAATTAACATGCAAAATGTGATATAAGCTAATGGTTTGGGGTTTTTAAAAGCTATGTCCAAAAGGTCATAATATATAAATGTTGTACCTTTTTTTTTTTTGCGAAAAAAACATTATGTGAATATATAAATTGATTTGATCAATTAGAGTGATCTTTATTGCAGAGAATTGCAGTAGCCTATTTGTTTGCTGCAATATGTGAAATCTGGCTCAAAAGTGATGATAATGTTGACTCTGAAAGTTCAGTATCTAGGCCAGGCAAACTTCAACTGTAAGTGTATGCTAAACTGCAATTTTTTCCCCAACAATTTTAGTATATGCTCCTATCGCAAATCAATAAATAAGCATTTTTTTGCCCATAAATTTGAGATGCTCAAGTGATTACAGAATGCGTTTAATTATTACAATAAAACTAGAAGAGATTTTTTTTACCAAAATGATTTAAATTGCTTCTCCATAGACCAGGCAATTTTCATTTACTCCAACTTCTTTTGGCATAGGTTGCTGTGCTTGATTCTTACTGCTATTTACACGGTTCTATTATATGGTTTACATGTTCCTGATTGGCAATATGAGATACCTTCTGAAGGTTCCACAACCAAAACCTTCGCAGTAAGAATCACTTTGTTATATTCCTTGTATATATATTTCCAAGATCTGCTTTTCACATGCTAGCTAGTATCCACTTTCCTCAAACCCAGGTGAACTGTGGGGTGAGGGGTGACATAGGGCCTGCATGCAATGCTGTGGGAATGATTGATCGCCAAATCCTCGGCATCCAACATCTGCATCGTCGCCCTGTTTATGAAAGAACCAAGGTTTTATTCGCTTACATCACTTCTGTGTCATGAAATAATCCTCCCTTTTTCTTCCCTTTTATTTGATCACCTCTAGTTCCATCATCTTTCTTCAGCAATGCAGCATCGATTCGCCGGCAAGTGGCCCCCTTCCTTTTGATGCTCCTTCATGGTGCCAAGCTCCTTTCGATCCTGAAGGCTTACTCAGGTGAGCAGTTGCATGCATTTCCCTAATCGTCATTAGTGTCCACTTTCCACACTCATTTTTGGGGAACTAATAATGGTACTAATTCAATGATACAGCTCTGTCATGGCAATTGTTACTTGCTTGATCGGGTTGCAATTTGGGCACGTAATTATACAGATGAAGGTACTACTTGTTATACCTGATCATATGAAGAACACATGTGAGTTCACAGTGTGACATCCTAACTATTATTGCAGCATCACAATGATAGGATCATCCATTGGGTAATTCCTTCATTGTTTCTGATAGCATTGGCCTGTATCATGGAAGCCACTGGTATAGTCTGATATTCTCTTCGTCTTTTGTTTCTAACACCATTTTGATTGGGTTGAAACTTAAACGTCCAACTTTGTAATGGAACCTTTTATTCTCATAGGAATGCAAATTAACAAGTCTCTATACACTGTAAGTTACACTTGCATCACTGCTGGGGCTGCAGGCATGCTGTTCACTGCAACATATGTGTTGGTTAGAAAGAAACTCCCTTTCTTCCACATCCCAACATTTCGATCTTTATCGAAAAAGAGATCAAATTCTTTTATCTGCTTTGATCAGAATTTCCCTGGCACTGAGACTCCACTGTTCTTGATGCCTACAGGTTGATGCGTTTGGCTACAGAAGGCCAACCCTCGCTATGGAATGGCTGGGGAAGCATGCACTCATGGTGTATATTCTAATAGGCTGCAACATTTTGCCGGTTCTTGTTCAGGGATTCTACTGGAAGGAGCCACGGAACAATCTGGTGCGCAAAGTTGGATTTCCACGAGTTCTTTGGTTTCTTTTTGTGATTGCTAACTAAAGAATGGATGTTGAATTGTTCTTTGTTCCTTGATTTTGATCAGTTGAGGTTCATTGGCATTCGCTAGACCTTAATCACAGAGCTTTTGTGAAGATAAGTTCTCCACATCGATCACAGAACAAAGTTATTTCTGGACCTGTGAAGTTTTTCTTTCCCCCTTTTTTTTAGAAGGATAAAGTTAAATTAGCAGAGGAATTGCTCTATGCCTCCTCAGGAAATGTTAGACGTGCATAATAACAAATGATCTAGGCTTGCCACTAATGAGTGTTTGCGCTGTTCATGTAATAAGCATGTTGGTTTATAACTATAGCAGAGAAGTTCCATGAATCATATAAAAGGACTCAAAGACATTTAGGCGACTTGGTGTTCAAATTATTGTTTATTACTACTGTTTATTTCGTTGTTTACAACATTTCATGCGCCACCAAATTGTATTAATTGTTAACTAAATGGAACAATTTTGATCCATCAACATCAAGATGATGAAGTCAATGGTACCATCAAAAATGATATTTTACTATGGTAAATTCAATATATTTTTTCTATTTGTTTAAATTTTTTTGAAAAAGTAAATTGAATATTTTTTTTATCATAGATGGAAACAAACTTTTATAGTAGGATAAAATTGTACACAATACATTAAATATTAAAGATTATGAATTAATACAACATTTAACAATAATTAAATTAAAAAAGTGATTATTTGATGGTTTTGAAGAATAAAGGCGCCCGCTTTGAAAATTCCTGTTTTTCCTTCGTTTTCTTTTTTCTGTTTTTTTTACTAGCATCAGAGTATCTAAATCTTCGACTAATCTCTGGAAATAGAATCTCCACTAACTACATAGATAAATCAAGAAAATGCTCATAGTTTTAGCGGATCAATCCGGACTCCGCAGTCGCACCACCAGAGTATTTAAACCTTCAACTAATCCTTGGGAGTAGACAGTGGATTCCCACCAATTATCTGGATAAATCAAGAAAGTGCTCACAGTTTTAGTGGATCAATCCAGATTTCACAGTCACATTATCCCTGAAAAATTATTTAATGCTGAAATTATACTTCATTTTCTAAATAAACTCCGAAAGTCACTTTCATAAATTTTTTAAAAGTTTATCGTCGAAGCGCACCTGAACAGAGAGGATTAAACGGTGTTGACTTTACCGCTCCACCTCTTCCCGGCGGGAATCGTTTATTATTATTATTTTCTGAAAACGATTCGATTAAGCCAAGGAGTTGACTCACATTATTATATATTATAGGGCGGAGATCGTCTTTTAACGGTTCTCCACTCATTCTTTGATAAATCATCGTCCGCCGCCGCGCTGCTGCCGGAGAAGGAAACTAGATGGCGACCGGCGACGCGTTTCAAGGAAGAAACTGAAAGAAAAGAATTCGAGGAATGTGGGATTGCCAGTTCCGTTCCCAAGATTCAATCTTTAAAAGGTTCACCGGGCGTTTCAAGGGATCGACGCGTCCTTTTGTTCAAAGTCGGTTTAATTGTTTCTCCTCTCCTTCCTTTCGATTTGTCCTCGCATCTTTAGTTCTTCGATCCTGTGCTCGAGACGAATCAAAACTTTTACGAAGAAGGTTCTGTCAACGTTCTCTTTAAGGCATTTGCAGGCCTGCCCATTTCAAATCTGAGTTTTTTTCTTCTACGCCCACGAATCATTACTGCTACCACTCTCCTGTAGGCTTTTATCTGAGTTTTATCCATCCATGAATTATTAGTGTGACCACGATACAGACATCGTTCTTTCGAGTATTTTGCGATATCTCTACAAGTCTCAACCTTGTTCTGTTCCTCTTCATTCTTTTCTGTCAATCAAGCACCTTTATTCCTTCAGAAAAAAATGATTTTCTAGATTTTGATCTCCTTGAAACGGTGACAAACAAATAAAAAGAAAATTTGAACTTTGTGCGTTTTATTTCTTTTCTTGTGAGGAATAGAAAGAAGCCAACTGCAGAATGCCAAGGTACAGGTCACCTGCGCACCAAGTAGCCTATTCATCATGTTCTTCGTCATCTTATATGTCGAGGAACTACCGCATTAAGCAACCAGCTCTGGTGACAAAGAGGAGAAGATCAACTACTCCAGTTTTCTTGTGGAGAATGAACAATAGACCTTCACATCTTACACCAGGCATTGCTGAAACATCTCGGTATCGTTCATGGGGAGGTAGTGCCAAGGATACTCAAGTGACGGTGTCAGCTCGGAAATTAGCAAATGCTCTTCATACATTGAGCTACATTTCTTCACCAATTACTGACAAGAACCAACGTGAAAGGAACTTCCCATCTGATATGAAGATTAAAAATAATCACCTATCAAAGTTCAATCCTTCACGTAGCCCAATCACAGAAGTAAGCAGATGGTTCCTTGTTTACATGTCAGATTGTAAGAAACTTTGTGTCTTCTCTCTTTTCTTTTCTGACCTCTCCAATATGATGATTTTGTTGTAGCTAGGTGATCAAGGATCGAGGAATTACAATAAAACATGCAATGAGCCAAGCAGGGCCAACCCCATGGAGGTAAGCTATTTAGCATCAGTTTCCTTTCTAAGAAGTTTGTTGAAATTTTTAGTTTATGTGGTTGTTTTGATTAATAGATTATGAGCCTTCTTGTGATAGCTAAGCGATTAATAGCACTTTGTGAACTTACGAACGGATGCAAACAACCATATGTTTTTTTTTACTTTTGAGAATATTTTGTGAAGATCGAAGTCATATAGTATTCTCTGCAGTACAATACCAATCGCCTTAAAATATAGTAGTGATGTAGTCGAATTGATATTCGAATAATAGAGTTATTGTAACGAGTAAGGATCGATTTCCGATAGGATTAATTTTCTGAGAGAATAAATGTCTTCTTATATAAGATGCTGCTTGGTCAGATTTACTCCTCTCTATGGGATCGATCACTCAAGTAAACACGTTATCACCTTTTTGCTAGCTGCAATAGTAGTACTTCACCAGTAGCTATATTTGGTTTTACGCTAACTTTCGATTCATCACTCGTGCAGCTTCAAAGATGTTTCCCAGGTATGTTTTCAGGATGCAATAACTGTTTGAAGGACCTGCGAGGTTTTTTGGTGTCGTCGAAAGAGCTGCTCAAGATGATGATACGTTTTGGTGGAACCAACAAGCAGCAATCATCTCTTGCTACAGCTGTTTCCTGTAAGCTAGACCAGGCCCTCGTCCAGGTGGATCAGCTTGTCCTTCAAAAAGATTCTGCTAACGATGAAATCAGACATCTCTTAGGGCCATTCGCGAAAGAGCAAGCAACAAGGAGACACATAGAACAGGAAGGATTAAGAATTCCTCTCAAATCCGTGATCGACGAGCTTGAGCTAGAAAAAAAGTTGAGAAGAGCTGAGTGGATGAACAAGAGGCTGGAAGATGAATTAATACAAACTAAGACCTTACTAGCAACCACAGTTCAAGAATTCAGGAATGAACGGAAAGCAAGAGAAATATATGAACCGAGTTACGAAATATTAAAGCGAATTGTCGAGGATAAGACAGAAGTAGAAAAACTGAAGAAAAAGTCTGCCGAGGCACTAGAGTTGGGGGAGAAGGAAATGCTTCAGCCTGCAGCTGAACGGTGCGAAGAAAAAGTTCATATGAGGTTATCCGAAGCAAAATGCCAATTTCAGCAGAAAAATGCAGCTGTGAATCGATTGAGATGTGAGCCTGAAGCATTTCTTGCAGCCAAAGCGAAGGAGAAACTTGCAAGAGCGCAAACTTACGTTGCAAATTATAAGGAAAACGATTGCCACAGAATCACCCATAAAAGAGATATTGATGGAGAAGACGGCCGAGGACATAACAATGGGACCGATTCAGAAGTTAGTGATTTGCATCCTATTGAACTCAATATTAACAGTGGCTATAACCGGAGCAATGCTTGTCTAGCTAACAAAGATGAAGATCAACTTGCTCTAACAAATGAAAAGCACAAATTGATAGACAAAAACTTCACAAGAAACTCAAGGGCCAAGAGTTTAACAAACCTAAGTTTGCGCAGGTTCTAAGGTTGCAGGCATGGTCAGAAGCATTAGGGAAGGCGGATGGAAGGCAAGTTTCGTTAGGAAGAAACAAAGTTGAACCCCAGTTGTCAGTAATGCTTCTGTCATTGCATTCTTATATTTCTCTTACACTTTTATGCTTGCTTCATGATAGTACCAATTTCGAAGAAGTGATCAGCAAGTGCGTCATTGTTCTTTGTTTGTTGGCGATATTAATCATAGGAAAAACAGTGGAACTTTCTTTTCCATGTTAGATCTTATCAAACAATCTGAATTCCAAAATGACAATACTTGTCCGGTATCATCTTATCCATCACAAAATTAGCAAATACAATGTGGATACAAACTCAATTGATCGCAAATATGCAAGAAGTGACTGCAGTTATAAAAATATGATAACGATAGATGCACTACTAAAACTCATCTATGGAGAGAGAAGGAGCTACAGTAGGAGTTTCGTGCATGTCGCCGAAGCGCTGGAGCGTGGAAGTGAAGATCTTCATCAGCAACCTAGCTTGGAGCACCCTGGCGAGTGGCGACGAAGCTTAGGGAGCTGTCCAGCTCTTTTGGCTCGATGCTGAGAGCGTACATCGTGTTTGACAGGGACGGAGAGCATTCGAGAGGGTTTGGTGACTTTCACGTTCGCTGAATTGCTGATGTTGTTCCTGTTGCATCCTGTCACGTACGTGGCGCCACTCCTCCGGCGACTTACGAGGCGCGTCACAGCATCTGGAATCGACTGCTCCGGGGGCATGGTGGAGGGGCTTCCAGAGATTCGACTCAAGAGTTTTCCTTACGGAAGGTTCGAACGTGCTCTGGTTGGTGGCTGGGGTTACATTTTAGAATGCCAGAGACGGCAATGTTTTGCTGGTCACCTTATCTGTCCTCTGCGAGTCGCCGGAGAGTATCCCTGCAAACGTTAAGCTCGCGGTGAAAGGATGCATCTTCAACCTAGAAATGCGGGTGATTGCTGCGACGGCTCCGACGAGCGGAGGCAACTTTCCGAAGTTCAGCTCCGAAGATCAGGGTCCAGCTGTGATGATGGTGACGCCATGACTGATGGAGTAGGTAGCAGCACTGCAACAGCAAACCCACAGCCGGAAATTTGCCAGGAGATTCGATCCTGTTCGGATCGGCAACTCTCCTCCTTTGCTAATTTAATTGACACACGGGTTCGAGCACACGAACTCTTCCTATAAAGAAATAATTGAAAAGTTCAATTGAGAAGAAGAATTTTTCACATTTTGGAATTCTTCAGAACTAAAGATAACAAGTAAAAAAGGCTCCCCAGAGCTTCCATGGCCAATTGATCCAAAAAAAAAATTTATGGTTGTCGAGCAAGGGAAGTTGGCTTACGAGCTACGGTAACGCTACAGTTGACTTCCCCGATCATTGTGGACCTAAGCCGGGTCCCTCTCCACCTGGATGGTCTTCATTGGAAGCTGCCTCAGAAGCTATCTTCCCGCGCTAAAGCAGGGATTATTAAGGCGAGGCATCTTAATCTTCATTCTCAGACTAGAAAGGAAAAAGTAAAATAAAAAAGAAGCCCGAAAACGCACGAGGGAACGAGAAAAAAGGAGAGAGAAGGGGGAAAAAAAAGCGAGAGG
Organism: Alpinia galanga; assembly: GCA_037177395.1. Lineage (NCBI taxonomy): Eukaryota > Viridiplantae > Streptophyta > Magnoliopsida > Zingiberales > Zingiberaceae > Alpinia > Alpinia galanga. The sequence goes on along the minus strand of JBAMHZ010442320.1, from coordinate 10,502 downwards.
GGAACCAAGAGTGAAGTTAAAGCGAGAGGTAAAGATTAGAAGGCGAGGTACAAGGGAAATCGAGCTCGAGAGAGAACGGAAGCCAGCGAGGTATTGATTACTCGGAACTTTCGTCGCGTCTATCACAATTCCGGATTTGTCTCCGCCCGTCGGTTAAGGATTTGAACCGTCCACTAGTCAGGAATCTCACGCGATCTTTCGTGCTCTCCCTGCTTGGATCCGTCTTGTTGCTCCCGCGATGCCTGTCCACTTTCGCAGTCCATGATCGGTTTTTAAGGGTTTGGGTTACCAGAAAATTTGAACCGATGAGCCCTGGCGTCGGTGCCGCGCGCATAGAGGACCACGCGTCGCCGGTTTCTTCTTCGGATCCGCAGGAGACGGATGGGATCGTCGTTCGGTTTGCGGATCTGTGCCAGGTTTGAGCTGTCTTGAATTATGTATGTTTGAATTTTTGCGTTCTCTTTTGTGTGTGTATTTCTGAATTGTCTGTGGCTGAACTGAAGGAGTTGACCCTTGGGGAGTATGTGAAGAGAGAAGCCATGGATGTATTCAGAAAGGGCAAAAATTTATTTTTTGTCAGCTCAACGTCATTGGGGACTAGATCGGTAATTCGCCTCCTGTTTCTCTCGTGTTTTTACCCCAATTTGATTTGGCTTCTCCTAAAAATTTGAAATTTTCAGCCGGAGGAGATGGGAAGATACTGGTCTGCATTTGTTCTTTTCAGTGTGACAAGATTAATCGAGGGTGAGGCAAAGGAGGGCCAGAAGAAGGAGAGGGTTGCTCTGTGTTGGATCTTGAGTGCTTGTAAATTGAAGTAAGCCTTTCATGATCGTCTTAGAAACATTTGTTTTCTGATGGTATAACGTTGCCTCATGGTCTCAACTATAGAATTGTGGATTTCTTCAATGAGTTTCCGCTTCTTTCTCTCAAGGCGGGCCATATTTTTTGTGAGTTATTTGGCTCTGATTGGGAGAAGAGGCTTAAGGTATGTATTTGGTTTTTCCCCCTTTTTATTTTTTGAAAACTTTACCATTATCCCTGATCCTTTTTCTGATACTGATGCTTAGGTGAAGGAATTGCAGGAGAATATTGAACAATTAATTGACATGAGCAAGTAAGCAACCTGATCCTGCCATTTTTTTTTCTGGCACTATGGGTATTGCCAGTCTTATGATTGTAAATCAGTGGATATAATTTTTGGCTCATGTAGTGTTTGTAACAGAGTTGCCTAATTCATAAAGGGAAGTAATGTTGGATTTCCTATGGAAGTCTTTCAAGATGATGCAATTTGTTCCTATGGTTGTTTGCTATCTTCATTTATTGCCACCGATACTTTCTATATTTCAGTTGGTTACATTAGTTTTATTGCTATTCATACATATCAAAAAAATGATTTTGTGTCTTGCTAAAGCAGACACGGCTAAGAATGAAATGGAAATACAAGTTTAAGAGGGTACTGATTTCTTCTCAAACAATTTCTCTTATTTTGTGTTTATTTTGTATCATTTTGGATTGAAGAACTTTGTGGGACTTAGATAAAGCTTGATCTGATTCCTTGCTTTAGTTTAATTTGATATATTTCATTGTTTTGTTACACTAAAGGCTTCAGCCTAAGTTCAATCACATCGTTTCTTTTCAGCTGGTGGTTTGAGTAAGCCTTCAAGAAAAAAAAAATGAACTAATATGATACACTCCACTATTTTGTGACCCTAAAGGCGTCAGTGTAAGTTGGACTACATTGTTTCCATTCAGATGATGGTTTGAACAATCTTGCAAGATAAAAAAAAACAGCAGAAATTATTAAAACTGAATCAGGCCACCATGTCCTAGTAGTTTAGTTCTTTTTTTATGTACCTTTATTTTTTCGTAAATATGCGCACACATGATTGACAACCCAATGGTCAATTTTATACATAAAAAATGTGTTGTGTGGCATGAGCAATGTTACTCGATTAGCATATTTTTCTAGGGATTTCATTTCAAACACAGAAAGGGTGTCCATGTGGAAAGCTTTTATATATTGCATATGGTGTTGAACCTGGCCAATGTATGCATTATGGGCAGCATGAGTGGTTGTGTAACTCTAAAATGCTCCTTTCCCATTTTTGTTCAACATTTGCAATATTTATTTATCTTTTTATTTATTTTTATTTTATTTGTGATGGTTAGTTGGTTACTTATTTGACTTAATTTAATGCAATAATACTCATGATGGTATTATCTTATGCACTTGGTTCGAACACAGGTTCTATAAGAAAGGATTCCAGCAATTGTTTTCTACGAATAACATGATGAACAAAGATCAAGATTCTACAGATTATGGAAGTTCTGAAAATTTCCTAGATTTCTATCGTTTTGGGTGGTTGCTTTTTTTAGCACTTTGTCCACAATCATTGAGCCACTGTAAAAATCTTGTGATGCGCACAAATGAACTGGTTTCTGTGTTGGTCAGTTTTTTCTTTAACTTTGTTTAAATTTTTAGATGGAAATTTGAATATGTTCTTGTTCCATGTTACAAATGTTGTTTAGACATTTGGATTGTTCATGTTAGAGTTGATTACAAATTGCCATCTTTGATATGACAGGCAATACTCATTCTCCACATGCCTCCAAAATTCAGGAAGTTCTGTGTTCAAGAAACCTCCATATTATGTAATGATTCTTTTGTATCATATCAACTTTTTCCTCGTTATTCTTGTTTAGACAGGCTTCAAGTGTCATAGATAACATTCATCTTCCACAGTTAAGCAATCCCACAAAAAAGTGAATCTTCTTGCTTCATTATCTGAAGTTTATCATACCTCAGAAGATGAACTGAAGGGGACACTGGAAAAAATTCATTCTTTGATAGTGGATGTTTTAAAAAAGAAACCTTACTCTGCTTCAGAATGCAAATTGGAAAGTTTAGACAACATTGATACAGGTAAGAAGTTTGCTTGTGCTTTCTTTGACTTGTATTCTTATTTGCTGTATCATCTCAACATTTTATAGACATAATATAATTGCTTTTGAACCATAACTCGACAGATGGATTGACATATTTCAAAGATTTATTGGAGAAAGAGTCATTAAATTCGAGTTTGGCAATTTTGGAGAAAGTCTATGATGATTCATTGAGCATAGGAGGAGAATTGGATGAGCGCATTTTCATAAATACTGAAGTTAATATACTTAGCTCTGAAAGTGTTGGAGGTACAACTTGCTTATACAACACTGGGGTATGTTAGTCAAAGGTTTCATGTGTAACTGTATTTGGTATATTGAGTTTCTTTGAGTATTTAACTGCATGTAAATATGCAGTGCAATGCCTCACCTTCAAAGAGGATAGCATGTCACTCGGCTCCAAATTCCCCAACATCTTTAAATGGTTCTCTTGTTCGTAACTCTAAGATGACTCTTACACCAGTGAGCACTGCCATGACAACAGCTAGGTGGCTACGAGATATCATTTCCCCTCTTCCTTCAGAACCCTCGGCAGAGCTTCAATGTTTTTTTTCGTCTTGCAATCAAGATATCACGAACATTGTGACCCGCAGGGCAAGCATTATACTAGAGACAATTTTTCCAAGTTCTTTTGGAGAATGTTCAATTTCTGGGAGTTTCCAGAGTGCAAACCTGTCTGAAGACATAGCCTGGGCACACGAGAGAAAAATGGAGGCTCTTAAATTGTATTATAAAGTGTTGAAAGCAATTTGTCTAGCAGAATCACGGTTGTTGAATCACAACAATCTTACACCATTATTATCTAATGAACGTTTTCATCGGTGCCTGCTTGCTTGTGCTGTTGAACTAGTTCTAGCTACACATAAGACAATCATTTTAATGTTCCCAGCTGTATTGGATAGAACTGGATTAACAGCTTTTGATATGAGCAAGGTGATCGAGACTTTCATTAGATACGAAGAAACTTTGCCAAGAGAGTTAAAGAGACATCTGAATTCTTTGGAAGAACGGCTTCTGGAAAGCATGGCATGGGAAAGAGGTTCTTCACTGTACAATTCTTTGATCCTTGCAAAGCCAGCCCTTGCTGGTGAAATAAACAGCCTGGGACTATTAGCTGAGCCAATGCCATCTCTGGATGCAATTGCAATACATCAAGATATTTCAAATGGATGCATGCTACCTAAGGTTTCACAGAACATAGATGTTTTTCCAGGTATCTTTTCTTTCAGATGAAGGCCTATAATTATGTACTGGTGATATACTCTTAAAAAATAAGATTTTGCAGCAGATTAATATTCATATAGCCAACTCCAAATAGTTGGGCTTGTTGCTTATGAAGACCCATATTCTGTTTTCCTTAGGATAGCAGTTTTGTCATTTCATGTTTCATTCTCATCTGTGAGCTTGGCAGTCTATGCTCAGAATCGCTTTAGATTTATCTGAAACAAATGCGCATTACATGTTACCTGTGGTTGTGAATATGTTTCTTTTGAGGAATTTTTTTCTCTCACTTTTTATCCAATTTGGAAAACATTATATGTCATTGACCCCTTATAGAACTTAGATTTTTATTTTTGAAATATATAAGATTACGTTCATTTTAGGCTCTAAAATATAGTGGATTTAAAATTGCTACTTGGATTTCTATTTTGAAATATACGAGTATGATCATTCTGGGCTCTAAACTATATGGAGTTAGGGCTCTTCATCTGCGTCAACTAGTTCTGAGAAAATGTAGAGAAGATTCAAGTAAAGGAAATCACCAGCTTTGACCACCCTTCTATTGTATGTTGTCAATTGGGGAATTGACATTCGACTCCTAGTGAAAGAGAAGGCATTTAGCCAAAAACAGTTGAAGTTGAGCAAATCCATTCTAATTATTCGTGTTCTGCTTCATGAATGTTTCAGTCCACTGAAGCTGTAGCAAGAGCAGTATAGCTTATCCTGGGAATTCAGTATTTCCTTCTGCAAATGTCACCATTAACTAAAATTATATCTTTAATCATGACTAAACCTTCATTCTTTTATTCCTTCTAATGAGATAATTTTTTTAAACTTTCCCAACATTTCAATTCATTAGTCAACAAGGCTTGCTAGCTATGGAGCTATAATAAAATACTAATATGACGAGTTTGATATATATATTTTTTTCTGTACTAAACTGCTCTTGTGTTGTTTTTTTATATTCGTACCATTGCAGATAACAGGGGGGAACCCAGATCCCCAAAGAGATTATGTACTGAAAGCAAAAGTTTTCTGCCGCAGTGTGGTTCTACACCAACTGGCAAGAAACATACATTGAGCTTTAGTTGTTTCAAATTTAAGTCACCATCACTCCAGTCCAAATTTGCAAGGTTTGTGCTTATTTTATCTGATTTTTGTTCTAGTAGTGTTTGCATTTGTGACAGCATTTCCCTTTTGGTTCTTATTTGTAGTCCGTCACAGTCTAACCCTGCTGGAGGGGAAATATATGCTGAAACAGGAATTAAAGTTTTCTTCAACAAGGTAACGTTACTTTGGAAATCGCTTTTTCTTGTCTTACTTTTGTATTTGTTTTGTAACTTTTCATACCATAGATTTTAAAACTAGCTGCTATAAGGATCAAAAGCTTGTGTGAGAAGATAGAGCTGCCTCAGCAAATTTCGGAGCATGTCTTCTGCCTCTTCCAACAAATCCTTGCTCACAGGACAGCCCTTTTTTTTAACCGTCATATCGATCAGATTATTTTATGTAGCTTGTATGGAGTTGTTAAGGTATGCCAGTTCCTTCAAAGTTACTTGTTCTGACTTCACAATTTTTATTTCCAGGAAATAAAGTGCAAAGTCTGTCACTTTGAGTTCATAGGTTATTTTTCTTCATACAGGTTTGCCATATAGGTCTGACCTTTATGAGTATAATTGACTGCTACAAGAAACAACCTCAGTGTAAACCTCAAGTTTTTATAAGCATTTTTGTTGCTCTACCATCAGCAAACACGAATGGGGTAATATACCATTGCTAGTTCATCTGACTTGATTTCTTTTATAGTTTCTAATGTCCCGCTATATATGTAAACAGAGAATGGTCCAAGAGTATGTAGATATTATTACCTTCTACAATCAAATATTTGTTCCATCTGTAAAGCCCTTGTTAGTGGAAATACAAACTAATGGAGTTACTGCAGAAGATAAGAATCATGCTGATGGTATGCCACTATGTTGGTTGTTGTTTGTCTCTCTTTTGGATGGAGGATGAATTCCTGTTTCCCACTGATGAATCTGCTCCTTGCATTTTCCTTGTACCTATAGGTCAAACTCCTAATTCGCCCAGATTGTGCCAATTTCCAAGTCTTCCTGACATGTCCCCAAAGAAGGTCTCTGCTTCTCATAATGTCTACGTTTCGCCCTTGAGACAGACAAAGGTGAGTCTGTTTGGCCATGTATATATTATGCAATGACTTGTCCAAAAGTATTTTGACGTGCAAGTAAGATTTTAACGGGGATTTGGAAACTAGCAGATAACGATAAGAATTATTAGGTGTGGCTGGTACTTTACGATGCCAATTTCAAGCATGAACCAGTAGACTGCTTTAAAGACTTCAGGTTTAATTTGAGACGAAAAGCAGGTTTAGAACAACATAGGCGTCTTTTTGTGCAAGGGCTTCATAGAAATTGTTAGACTCCTCTACAACCCTTTGATCATTCTGGATTAAACCTCAGCCATTATAACTCTGATCTCGATGACTGAGATTTAATCTAGTGTATCATCAGATGGTCGTAGATGGGGCCTCCATATCAATAGAAATCGCATTCATGAACTGTCTCAATTTAGCAATCATCTCCATACCCTTTAGATCAAGGGGGAAGGAAGTTAACAAGCGTTAATTGCCTTTCCATTAAAGTTTGGGCATATGGATTAAGGACGGATGCTTAAACTTATCGTCGGTAATTTATCTTTTGTTTTATCTATTCGAGGATACACGTCCTTACCGTTCATGAACACGTGAAATATAACACGCTGTTTCAACAGATGGATGCTTTGCTTTCTCCAAGTTCCAGGAGTTACTATGCTTGCATCGGCGAGAGCACTCGTGCATATCGGAGCCCCTCCAGCGACTTAGTGGACATCAATAACTGCCTAAACGGGTATGTAATTGAACCAGACTTGTGGTAAATTCCTGCTTTTGGTCACGAGTGCTCACCCTCTTTTTATCCAGCAGCAATCGTAGGAGGATCAGTGGCAGACTCAATTTCGACTTTGTAAGCGACGCTGTAGTTGCTCGATTTCTTAGCTCTCAGAACGACAGTTGTGTTTCCTCAAATGATCATGAGACACCAAACTTGCCCATGAAGCGCGAGGAACACGACTCGTAAGTAGCTCGTCACACCTTGAAAATTCTGTAATTAATCGTTGTTTAACCCTAATGATTTTTGCGAGCTGCTTATTTGTAGATAAGTGGAAAGAAATAAAGAAATAAGAGGACTACCAAAGTTAGTTAGCTATGATCTTTTTTACTCGGGCCATTGTTTAATCAAGGAAATCAGAAGCAAAGAAATTAAAAGATGATAAAAATTGTGTTTCTACTATTCAAAAAATGACTTAAGATTTTCTTTCATATAAATACGGAATTATTAAACGTGAGCTGCCCAAGCTGCAGAAATAACTAACCTGGCTGCAGGAAGATCTTTACAGTTCCGTTTGGAAATTTCTATTAACACGGTCAAAAATATTTTAGAATTCCGTTAGAGGACAAATTTTATGATATTTTGTTACACAGATATTTGAATTTCATTCAGTATTTATCATAAGTGTTGATTGAAAAAAAAAAACTTAAATGCAATATCTATCTCAAGGAACTAATAAATATAAAACTTCTAAAAATATATATTTAAATGTTATTGATACATATACTAGATTTTGAATGGTATTTTGTGTCCATGTATGAATGAGAAATGCAATTGAAAATATAGAGTATCATTTGTGTTCGCCGTCGCTGCTAGGCGTTGTGCGGATTGCGGCTGCTGTTGAGATGTAGTCGGATCGAGATCTGATTTTAGTTGGATCGTTGTATGTAGTTGTATGAGAAAGATCAGATTCAATTTTATCTTCACCATATGTTAGAGAAATTTTGTGATTTTTGAAGTCAACTGTGGCTGTGGCTAGGAAAGGTCTGACCAAGAGGATAGGGATTTAAAGGTCTTCAGTCATATCTACCACAATAAAATTTGCAAGAATTAAAATGTTACCGATTTTAATAAGAACATCCTTCAAAATTGCCAAAGGGTATCAAAATGAGTGATCTGCAAGTTGTAATGTCATTGTGACACAGGTGGGATAGCAAAGCGGGTGTTAATTCTTCTACATGCGTGGTTAAAAGAGGGGGCAAAGAGAATTAAAAGAGAAGGGAATTTGTTAAACAAAGAGAATTAAAGTTACCGCTTCTAGGTTTAAAACAAAAAGGAAATATTATTATCTGATTAATAAATGAATTATAAGAGCCTAAGCTAAATAGGCTAGAAAAAAGGAAAGTTTCTTAATGCTTAAAAAATTAGACTAACTTTAACAAAAATTTCTTAACAAGAAAAAAACTAAATATAAAATTTTAAAAATTAAATAGAAAAAATTTAAAACTAAACAAAAATTTAAAACAAATAAAAATAATAATCTAATAAAAAAATATTAATGAAATTCTAATTAGCGGCGATGACATGACATTATCATGGTAGAAACCATGGACAAACCATGATCTTTGTTGGATGTCCTCCTTCAAGCGGTAGAATAATCCATGCCTATGGAGGTGATCATGAGTCAATTATAGTAGTTTTTAGGAGCTCTAGGTTGCCTTGTTCCAATCCAGAATGAAACATATTTATGTCAGGGGGCTATGGAGGTGTTGAAATCCTTATTTGTGACCTTAATTGCTCTTCAATACGGCTCGGAAGAAGGCAATGTCATGTCATAAGAAGAGAGTCAATTGAGCTACTGAATGTGCTTGCATCAGGCGTCCGGGGTTGAAAAGAATTCATCCTCGAGTTTGAATCAGCGCTATCACCTTCTTTGGCATAAGGACTCATGTTCTCTTGGATGAATCCTCAGTCCACTAGCTTTATTACTGGTTGTCTTGCCGGTAAATCCAAACCTGATTCTAACATGTTGCTTGGGCAAAATAATAGTGCATAGACGTTCTTTTCTTATGCCATTACATTAAAAAAAATCTAGATATAAAATGAGAGTAGAGTTCGAAGATATTGATGTGGGAGGGGAATCCTCTCGTTGAGGAACTAGTATAATTTTATTCCCTCTAATACAAAAGGTATAAGTATTCTTCCATCCACGGTGTATAGTTTCGTGAACAGGTGGCCAAGATGGTTCTAATAATATACAACATGCATCTATCGCTTCAACCTTGGAGAGGAGAAGATTCTTTTAAACAGTCAGCATGTCGTGGCTATCTCTGAAAAATACCTCGTCATCGTCACTCTTGTTGTAGACGCTCATGTTGTCTTCGTTGTAGATATTCATGTCTTCTTTGTAGATGCTCATGTCTTCTTCAATAAATATGTTATCCTCATCGTGAATGTTCATGTCCATGTCTTCTTCAACTATTAGGTTGTCTTCAATTGTAGCCATCCTCGTACATGACCTCATCATAAATGAGGTCTTTAATCATCTCATTTTTATCGCCGTAGATGGGGTTTTCTATGTCTTTAATTACCTGGTCAACTTTATCATTGTCATAAATGGGGTTATCCATTACCTCTTCATCATAGATGGAGTCCTCATCAATGTCATCTTCGTCGTAGATGGGGTCTTCTATGTCTACTTTGAACTCGATGCTCTCAAGATCATCCTCGTTGTAGGTGGGATCTTCAATATCTTCTTTAATAACCTCGTCAATATCATCTTCGTTGTTGATGGAGTCTCTTATGTCTTCTTTGAACTTGGTACTCTCAAGGTCCTCCTCGTCGTAAATGGAATTTTTCATATTTTCATCATCATTATAGATAGGGTATTCTGTGTCTTCTTCAATTTTCTCATTGTAGACAGAATCTTTCATGTCTTCATCATCATGGGAGATGAGGTTTCTATACCATTCTTTACAGCCACTGTGTTCTTGATGACGTAGAATTTTAGAATGTTGAAGACTTACCTCAAGTTCTCGCAGTGTTACATGTCGAGTTAACGCTCTGACTCTTGGGAACTTCGATTCTGGGGTGAGACTTCCTCAATCGGAATCTGCTTATCACGACTATAATCACAACCACGATGACATCTATGAATCACAATCGTTGATATAACTCCGTGATTTGTCTCTGTAGATTGATGAGCTCGTGGGTACTTCGATCCTGGAGTGTGACTTCCTCAATCGGAACCTGTCTGTCACATCCATAATCATGACTACAATGTCCCTCCATAAATCTAGGGCTCTGATACCAACTGACGCAGTCGGGATAGCGGAGCAGGCGCTAATCCTTCTACATGCGTGGTTAGAAGAGAGGGGGCAGAGAGAATCGAAGAAGAAGGAGACTCATTAAACAAAGAGGAATCACCTCTGGGTTAAAACGAAAAGAAAATGTTAT